>VZTU01014860.1:0-52631 GCA_013400835.1 Zapornia atra | reverse complement strand
CAAAGTCACAAGTCCCTTGGCAAACCTGCTGAGGCGTGGATCAATCTTCACAGGGCATAGTTGTCTCTGCTCCCCGTCCTCATCCATGGGCTTCGGGGGGACACCCATTTCACCATGGACTCCACCACGAGCTGCAGGGGAAACTCTCTTTCTCTCTTTCTGCATTCTTCATCCCCCCCCTCCTCCGGGCCTGGCCTTGGCGTCTGTGCAGCTTGTTACATCTTCTCACTCCCGCTCCAGTGGCAAAGTGCGCCTGCCAGCAGTTTTTTTTCTCCTATATGTGATTCACAGAGGCGCTATGACCAGCTCTGATAGGCTTGGTCTCAAATTTGGCCTTGAATGTACCAATGTTTTCAAAATATGGGGCTTGCAGAAAGCTGTAACTGCAGCTTACAAAAGCCACTGAAGCAGCACAGCTACACAAAACTGCAACAGGCTGTCAGAAGGTCTGCCAATGGAAATCCTTCTTTGAGGCGGGCTTTTTGCAACCTGATAGCTATTTTGGTTATCTAACAAAGTTGTGCATCAATTAGCCCATGGGACAGTGTTATGTTCTAAAGCCATCTTTTTCTGTAATCTCAAGTGTTGCTACAAATAGGTGTTCCAGAGTATCATTGGTTTCCTTGGAAAGCGCCTTAATCCTACCAGTGAAGTTCAGGCTGTGTCCATAATCATTCTGGCATTGATTGTGGTGAGTAGGGTGTTAAGCAAAAATAACTCAACAGCCATATAAACATACTTCTCTTCCTCCCTCAAAGATACCACAGTCCACTTTATTGTCTTCAAGAATAGCTCAGAGATTTTTTTCTGACACTGAAACCCAGCTGTTCTAGTGGTAAAACTTTGCAACTAGTTAGCATCTGAGGCCAAGTTTGCTCTACACTTTATATCAAGGAGAGGAGCTTGCTGAAACTGTGGATTGAAAGCAGGATTTGAGGATTAAAAGATTTTAAGAAGGTATCCACTGATAAAGATGGAATTTAGAATAGAATAGAATGGATTAATAGAATTGTTTTGGCTGGAAAAGACCTTAAAGATCATTAAGTCCAACTGTTAACGCAGCACTTCCAAGTCCACCAATAAACCTGAATGCCACATCTGCACGTCTTTTCAGTACCTCCAGGGACAGAGACTCAACCACTTCCCTGGGCACCCTGTTCCAGTACTTGACACTCTTTGGGTGAAGAATTTTTTCCTAATACTCAATCTAAACCTCCCTTGGCAAAATTAGAGGCCATGTCCTTTTGTCCTGTCACTTCTTACTTGGGAGACCAACACCTCCTTTCAGGTAGGTGTAGAGAGCAAGAATGTCTCCCCTCAGCATCCTTTTCTCCAGGCTAAAAACCCCAGTTGCCTCAGCCACTCCTCACAGGAGTTCCGCTCCAGACCCTTCACCAGCTTTGCTGCCCTCACAGACAGTGCTCCAGCACCTCAGTGTCTTTCTTGTTTTGAGGGGCTCAAAACTGAACACATGACTCAAGGTGCAGCCTCACAGTGCCCAGTACAGGGCGACACTTCCCCAGTCCTGTTGCCCACACTGGTTCTGGTACAGGCCAGGGTGCTCTTGGTCTTCCTGGCCATCTGGGCACACTGCTGACTCATATTCAGCCAGCTGTTGACCAACACCACCAGGTTCTTTTCCTCTTTCCAGCCACTCTTCCCCAAGCCTGTGGTGTTGCCCTGGTGTTGTTGTGGCCAAAGTGCAGGACCCAGCACTAAGCCTTGCTGAAACTCATACCATTGTCCTCAGCCCATTGATCCAGCCTGTCCAGATCGCCCTGTAGAGCCTTCCTACCATCAAGCAGATCTACACCTGTGCCCAACTTGGTGTAACCTACAAACTTACTGAGGGTTCAGTTTGATAAGGACCTGGGAAATCATGTGGCTAAATGAGTGCTATGTGCTAACTGGCAATAGTAGTAAGGCGACCCTTCCTTCTGGAATCTGCTGGAAGGCAGCATCATGGGTAGCACTTGAGCCTACAGCGGTTTTTGTTCTTTAGGTTTTATAACTTGTTACTAGTCTCAACAAATCAATTTATATTAAAGGAATCAAGTATAAATTAAAGGATAAAAGCAGAATGAAGCAAAGTGCATTTGATTCTAGCATCATTAGCCAGTAATTTCAGGGAGGTGATTGGAAGCACTGAATTTTGGTTTATTTAAAATAAAGGCAAATGAGATCAGAATTGGATCCTTCTAATTTTTTCTTTCAAGTGTCTGTTCCAATGAACTTCATGCGACAGAGACTGTATACATCTTTTGTTCTGTGCAACTCAGAGCATGTTATTGTGATTCTGAAAATAACCACTAATCATTTCCTGAAGAATTGTCCTTTTTGATGAACTGCTGTGTATTTTCAGCTGCTTTTGACATTATGCCACTAAAAACTGGTTTGAGTTTCAAATGTGTTTTCTCAGCTGTGTTTTGAGGTTCAGCAGTAGAGTTGTCTGTGAGAATAAATGGTTTTGTCTGGAAGACTTAGAGATTACAAGGTTGGAGAAGGAGTATGAGGGAGGAAAGTGTTGGACTGGGGTCCTTTGGATAATAAGATAGACTAAATTTTCCTTCCTTCCTCTATATTGTTTATTTTCATATGAGAGTAACTAAAATAAGAGGAGCTTAGCTACAGTTTTCTGAAGCAAAAAGGTTTTCATAAAAATGCTAGTTCGACTGATGTGATTTTTTTGAGGGCACATATCAGCTCTCCTCAGCTTGGTGCAGAAAGGCAAGGAGATCTCCCCAGAAAATGGCTGGGCTACAGTCCCAGTCTACACCTCCAGCAGGCAACCCTCCGGCTATGGACTTGTTCCCGTCTTCTTCACCTCTGATTACATGGTTATATTAAGTTGTATCTACATTGTGTTGGGATTTTGGTTGATGTTCTGTTACACTCTTGCAGTTAGACATTTCTTACTGCTAAACCACCCTTCCATCCAAATTCTGACTTGGGTAGATGTAATCCATGAGGGTACTGACTCAGCAAGTCAGCAGTTACCAGTGACAAGCACCACTTGTGAAATTTGCTGATTTGTAACCTAGGGGTATTAAGTGAAAAATATATAGACTATATACAGCAAGATGTGATTCAGTGAGGACAGATGTTGCAAAGTGACTGCTGTCGTACATTGCAGTTATTAAAATCAAGATGAAATGTTGTAAAAGATGCATTCATTATTATTAATGTCATGAATGGATCTGATAACTTCTGTAAAGTCTTTCAAATTCCTTGTAGTTCAAACAGAGCCACATTGTTTCTTTAGCTACAGCTGACTGACAGTGATCTTAAATATCCATGCTGGTCTTCATTTCTGTTACTTTCAGTGCAGGTTTACAAGCAAGTGTCTTTGGTGACTAAGTGTGGGTTATGTATGCTTTTATATTAACTTTATATGGTTGTTATTTATTATTATTTTTAAAAATTTCTATTTATTCTAAATTTACAGTAGTAATTACTTTTATTGCAAAGAGATCAGTGCCAGGTGAGATCTCTCTCTTTTTTCTCACTCTCCCTGAATTTATTTCAGACTCATATAATAGGAGTTAGTTATGAGATGTGGCTGAGGAGCCTGTAATGCATCTCGAGGGAGGGAGACAGCTTTCAGGATACTCACAGTTTCTATGAGTACCTGGGTGAAATTTTGTAAGGTGCTAAAGAGTGGCACTGAAAGTAGTGTGTCTGTGTTAAATCATCTGTCTTGCAGCTGTGGAAACTGTAATGAGAAAAAACATGATGGGCACAGTGTATAAATGCCCATCCTTCCTGCCTTCACGTGTGACAGCAGTGGCACTCACCTGGCTGCGGGTGGTGGGATGGAGGTGTTTAATTGCCTGCTCACTTCTTCACGTTTGGTCCTTATGCAGGGAGCCTGTTCCTTCCCAAAGCTGCTAATTGTTGTACAGAAGCCTGTGAACGTTCATTGGGGAAATGAAGTTCTGTGGTTACAGTAGATTGTAATTTGAAGGGTAGCCAACTGCTGAGTGCATCCAAATACGTTTCCCAAATTTACTTTCGTTTGAATATAATTAACTTCAGTGTCTATGACTTGCTCTGCCAGCACCAGCATCACTGCCAATATTAACAGGGTTTTTTTACAGGTCAGGGTAATTATAAGCAGCACACCAGTCTCAAATGGCAAAAAAACCATAGCAAAATCTAAGTGCAATTTAGCTTGTCAGGTAACAATGTCCATGTCACGGGAATACTTTAATAGTATTTATATTATTGTGAGCAAGTTAGTGCTTTTTTAGAGCAAGGATGCTTCCTTTTTTTCTTTCTTTTTTTCTTACTTTCCCCTGTATTTCTTTATGGATATGATACTGAGTAAATAGCCTGGTATTTATACTAGTTCACCAACACACTTCTCATAGTAGAAAACTGTAGGAAATGCCTAATCTTGAGATCCTTTGAAGATTTGCAAACAGGATCAAAAAAAGAACCCCCCCTAACCCTCCCAAGGAGTCCATAGATAAGAAAAACAAGATATATTGTTTGCAAGCCGAGGAAAAAAGAAGACTGTAGATAAGTAAAGGTAATACCTTCCTAGGGAGAGGTAGGTAAGGACTGGGCTGTTAGTAGGCAAGTCACCTTGACAGTCTGATGCAGCGTTTGTCCTGGGGTGACCATACAGCAGATGCCTGTCAACTTCTGAGCATTTCAAATGTTATTTGAAAGCGTGCAGGCTCTGCAGGTCGGCAAGGCTCTCATGCTGCTAATAGAGTGTGCTTTGCTATTTCTGACTTTTTAGAGTTTTCAGAATATTGCTTCTGGGTTTTAAACTTTTCATTGCATTCTCTGCAGCTGAGTCTCTGGAAGGTTGATGTGAGTGGGAGTAGGATTTCACCGTAAGCTGCTGCTGTGGTCCGTTCACGTGGCTTTCTAATTCTATAATGTAGTGAATGCAATGCTATAATATAACTGTATAAAAACCTTGATATAGTTATCATATTCTAGGATTGCATTCATGCTATTATAGTATTACAACTTTAGGATCTAGAATCCAGAAACTTCCTGGAAACTATGAAGCAATGACAGCACTTGGGAGAGTTTGCCTCAGACTCAAGAAAACTCAACAGAAATGTGACTGGTTTGTAATTCACGGAACAGGTGAATACAATTTACCTTCAGGAGTGGTTTTGTGGTTTTGTTTTAATGAAGTCAACAGTCGAGGTAGTATTTTAGAAGTCTCAGAATAGAAACATGGAAGACCCGACCTGTGTCCCATTTGTGCTTTTAGAAGACTTGGAAAGGTACTGGTCGATGTATATGAACTGCAAAGGCTTTTCCAACTACTGAATAGACTGGTGCATGGATTTGCCTCTTGCTTCATAAATGTTGGGAATAAGAGTGTTGGAGTGAGGCGAATGGAGAGTCTGTGTTGTTCCTAGGGGTAAGATGGGAGACCTTCTGGGGAGGTGGGCAACAAGTCTCACATCCTTGGTGACGTGTTGCAGCAGAATATGAGTAGAAAAGACAGATGGGAGAGCAGTAACACAAAACCTAACAGCAAATTAATTTCACATGCCTGTGTGCTATAATGTTGTCATTTTTAAGGAGTTGTTAACCCAGAAAGAAAGGTGAGTATTATTTATTTATAAATATGCGACAAAATCCGATGCCAGTAACGGCGTGTTAATGAAGTTACTAACCAAACAATTTCCCTCCTCAGTTGAAAGTTGTTTCTTTTTCCATTATCACCTTTATAATATCTACATGTTACCAACTAAAATCTATCTGGTTCTGTCTTAATTTCTTGTGGCTTTAGCTTCACTGGTCTCAGGGATTATTTTGCCACTCAGTAGTAAGTGGTAACTACACTGCAACCTCTTCAAGTGATTTCACAGTGAGGTGTGGAGCAAGGGTGGGCTTTTGTGTGTGCATGCATGTGTCACATTAAGGCTGGCAGGTCTTTGGTGCTATTTCTGTAGTGGCCTCCAATAAAATGGGTTTGCTCTGTCAGATTGAAAGTAAACTTGACATTTTGTTGAATCTGAGGCAGACTCTTCCAGGCATTTTATTGTCTGCTGAGGTTTGTGTCTCTACAATGTACACTGCTACCAGATGCTGTTTCACCATTTCTGAGAGCTCTGAGAACAAGAGGTACTTCTATAATTAATAATAGAAAACAATTTTCTTTTTAACAATGCCAAAAAATATCCAGTACATCATCCTTTGTAAACCAGCTCCTAGCAGCTGCTGAATAATAGAGAGAAAACTCCAGCTTGCTTTCTCTCCTGTGGACATACCGTGTTACTTATTACTCATTAATCCCTGTTTTCATGC
This sequence comes from Zapornia atra, assembly GCA_013400835.1. NCBI lineage: Eukaryota > Metazoa > Chordata > Aves > Gruiformes > Rallidae > Zapornia > Zapornia atra. The sequence goes on along the minus strand of VZTU01014860.1, from coordinate 46,349 downwards.
ACGTTCATTAATTAGAATTGGTGGGTGATAGGTAGCTGAAGGATAGCCTGAAGTCTGCTTTGATTCCCACCTTTTAGTGTTGCCCTTCTGCCGTTGCATACTTGCAAGTACTTGAGGAAATAATACAGTGTAGATTAACTGAATGTTCTGACATTCTTAATGATCCCTATGAAATTAGTTTCCAAATTCGTAGTTGCATGCTTTTCAGATAGCGTTACCAGTAGTGACCCTGCCAGGAGAAGGAATCCAAAATTCAGGATTTTTTGGTTCCAGGGATTGTTTGATGCTTTGCTTTGGCATCCTGCTGCAAGCTGGAACAACTTAATCTTGTATGTCCATGGTGTTGCCATCTGCCATTAGGGTTAGCAGGGAACTCATTTTAGGTTTGGTTAAGCCATCTGCTGTTTTGGGATGCATTGCTGAACCAAGGGAAAGCAAAGTACTGAAAAGATTAAAACTGAAAGTGTATTTCCTCCTTCCTACTTGGATTTGAACTTTAACCTTAATTTTGGGGTGTGTGTGTTTTTATGCATCTTGGAGGCTTAATTAAATGTGGTGATACTTTTCTGGTAAAGATTTGTTGTACTTCAATTTCTGCAAGAAAAAGCTGTCCTGCTTGGAGCTCTCACAGTGGAGGAGGGCTGCTACCAAGATTTTAAGCCTCCTTGGCAGACTTCTGAGACCGGGCTGCTCCGTGGAGGTCCCTGGTATAACACTGACACAATCCCAGCAGGGCTCTGGGACCCTTGAAGCTATGATACAAGATGCTGTGCCTTCATTCAAGTACCAGTGCGGTGGGTGTTTTCCTTCAGTTGTTGTCTAATGTTGCACTAGTATAAAAGGAAGGATTAATACTCAAGTAGATTTTCAGTAAGAAATGATGTTATGTCTAGGAACATTATTTATCCAACTTCACATCATTGGACTCAAGACTCCTGGCAGTCCTGAGTAGTGAAAACCTCTGGAAAAATGGGCCAACTTGTCCTAAAGATGGACTGAATGCCAAGGAACAGGAATATCAGATTAGTGCAGTCTGGTTTCCTAATGCATTTTCTTATGCTGTTAGCTGATGTCTAAGAAGGCATCAGTGCCAGCTAAAGCTTTCCTTGTGACTGGCATTTCAAAGGGCATTCTCCTTTGTCTAATAAAAGGTATGTCCTCATGATGTAGTCCCTCCCTCAGCAGGGATACTTGATAAGGTATCTCTTCTCTGCTAGGATGCAATTTTCATGAAGCTTGTGGGAACTTAGCAAGTTTCTCACTTCTACTGCACGGTCTGGAACCAGCCAGTAGGTCCAAAAAGTTACCGTGGGTTGGGAAAATAGCGACAAACTCTTACACACCTTTGCCACTGTGATTGCACATCTTGCTGCTCTGTGGAATCCGCATAAAAGTAATGTCTGAGAGTCAAGACGTCCTGACATTAATGGCTGCTGGGAAATGCAATAGGAATGACGGGTACAGCTGCTGGCTAGAAAATCTTGGTTTAACAATGTTGTCCATGTTAACTTAATAAAATATTGTTTTCTGCCAGTTTATTCCCCTCTTTGAATTATTTATCTGAATTACCCACTGATTATAGCAGCCATTTGTTAGCTTTTGGATGAACTGGAGGAAATTCTTCCCTTTCCAGATAGCAAGGCCAGCAGGGTATCCATGCCGACGGTACTTTAACAGTCAGGCTCTTGCAGTTGACAAGACATTCAGCCAAGCCCTTCTGTGACACATGCCATGCAATTCCTGTCCACCCTCTATTACTCCTTCCTATTCTAAATGAGTTTTCTTCGCTTAAACTCCACAGTTCTCTTGATGAATTACTGGCTTGGACTGGCTACTGTAGTATTTCTGTTGGCCTTTGGAAGAAAATGTGAATGGCTGTTTGTAGTATTATAGAGAAATATTTTAAAATAAAGTTTATAAACCTGCAAAAAGGGTTTCAGAATGGAAAATAATTTGTATTGTCACAGTGCAGATATCAGCATTTTTGGGGAGAGACTGGCCAACTGTGGCAACTGGGTTAAAAAACCCCCACATCAGTAAGTTGATACAACTGAGCGGTTTTTATATTTTTTAAACATTGCAAAATTCTGCTTGTTTGTTAATAATTCAGGGAAACATGAATACGTGAGAATGAGTGCTCCACTACTCAGAACTATACCATTCATGGGGATCAGGAGCAGATCCAGCTTTCCCACCCATCGAATATTTTTGGAAATGCCTCACATTCTTGCAGTTTTTGGCACACTTTCTTAATCCCCATCTTACTGTGTGACCCATCTTCCAGGCAGGCTTATGCAGTGCTCACTGCCAAGTCACAGATGAATGCAAAAGTAGTTGGCATAACCCGGTGTCCAGAGGTAAAGGACCTCTGTGTATTTTGGCATATTCCTTGACAGCTTATGGGACATCTGCAGACAATGTTTGGTATTTCCAGTATTGTCCATGTAGAAAGCACAAAGTTATCCTAGGGATAGGATACACCTAGGTGTAGAGATTCAGTATGAGAATTCTCTCTAATGTAGGTGAGAATGTAGGAAGTGAATTAGACTGTGCTCTAAATAGAGTTTAATCTGTGCTAATAGTAAAAAATGGATTAATTTATCCTCAAAGCCAAAGAGGTCTGGTCCTGAGAAAGCGCCTTCAAATTAATCACGGTGCATTATTTAATGGCTATAGAATTATCAGTCCCTTTGGTGACTGTTAACAGGTTCCCCTGTAATTGCTGCTCAGGTTTCTAGGAGAGGAAGAATTGTAATTTTGTTGTTTAGCACATTAATCAGAAGCGAAATTTGATGTGTGCTTAAATGATATTCATGTTACCAATGACAACTCCAGCCTGCTGTATGAAGATTTTTATTTTTTTTTAAATACCTGCTCAGGTATTTTCAGCAGTAATGAAAAATTGGTCTTAAACACTGTCATTCCTGAGAAGCTTTGAGAGTCCAAGCTACCTGTCCTCTGAAAATTGCTGTAATTGTTGCACTTTCATCCTTCTGTGAAGGATTGGGGTGTGGCAAGCAGTTTGTAAGCTGCTCTTGGCTTCTCCATGTGCAAGACAACAGCTGATGAGTTTTCTGCTGCTTAACCCTCCATGGCCCCCAAGTGCCCTCCTTTCAAACACCACTAAATTAAACTTTTCCCCCTCCCACTGTCTTCTAAGCAAGTACCGTGATTTGTACATACTTCTGATCTCCTCTTTCCCATTTCTTTGCAAAATGCTCCACTTCCAGCAGTTTGGTTTTGATCCACTGGCACCTGCAGTTTTGTCAGGCTTGTCCACCAGTGTGGACAATGATAATGTTGGCACCTTGGGAGTGATGGAGATGAGGAGCAGAAGGGAATCCCGTATTTCCTCAGACATACAGCGTGGTCACCGAACTGAATCACAGTGCAGAAGTTCACTAGAAGTCAAAGTTTCTGCAGTCTCTGCCAGTGTCTTCCTGCTCGAACTGGGGATGATTTGGTATTAACTTTTCTGTTAGTGGTTTGTCAGTAGTAACCAAAGTTTCTTAACAAAGAAAACATGGCATGAACAACTTGTTTCATTTCTGAATGTTTTGAGAGCTAACATTAATGAAAAATCAAATATAACTTTAACAATCACATACCATTTATGATTATTTGTGTGAATGAGCTGAGGCACCTTGCCTTTGGCGTTTACTCGGGTCCCGTGGCTTAACTAAACCAGAATAATGAAAAGTCACATTAAGAACCAGTGGGGGATTTTTAGCAAAGCATCAAACTGTTGGGACAAATACTGTTCTGATGGCTACCTTTGCTCTGAGCTGAACCAGCTCAGCTATTGCTATGCTTTGTCTGACTCAGAATTTAAACAATTCAGTGTCATTGTAAGTCCATTGTTGGAAAACATATTTTTAAACTTGTGGTTTAGAAAGAATGAACTCCTCCAATGCACTCAGAAAAGAGGAGAAAAGCTACGGGGGCCTACCAAGTAACCCTGTGGTGAAAATTATGGGGTGGCCAGCCCTGTCCTGTCCTTTTGAAGCAAAACGTTGTATTTGAAGAGAAAAAAAGCTTGTAAGTAGAGTTGTTGGCAAGCTGGCTGCCTCCCGAGCTGTCCAGGGGCAAGTGGGGGGCAGGGGCTCCCAAGTGCTGCACTAGGCCCTTGGACATGCAGATGCATGTTCAATTCTGAGTGGGCTGCAAATACACTTTTAACATTAAACTCTGGTCTTGAAGGGTAAATGAAGTGAGAAAATCAAATGGGTAAAGGCTTTTCAGTGTTTTCTGTCATTGCAGGCAGAATTTTACTCTGACTTCTCTTTCAGTTATTTTTACGAGAGAGTGTGCCTGACAGCATGGTAAACAGGATCAGAAAGCAGCTCCTGGAGTCTCGCAGGACACCAGCCCACTCCAGCTGTCATTGTGTGCCAGGCACAAAATGACTCCTACATATGTAGCATTTTCTAGAAATTCCCTATGTGCTGCCCCTAACCAGGGTGAAGAAGTGTGGGCTTGTTTGTGTTCTTAAGCTTTTTCTATGATGACTTTGCTGTTATTATATCCTGTGAACAAGGAGTCGATATGAGGAAAGAGAGACATCCTCATTGCTGGAAGTGAGGATGTGGAAATACAGATTTTGAAAGCTGCTCTTTGAAAAACTTGAAATACCCAAGTCAAGGCTGGCTGCATTTTTGGTCTATTTTTGTGTTTGTTCATTTAAATTCTAAAATAACTGTTCTAACCCCTCTGCTCCAGAGTGGCACAGTACAGTTGGTGATTTATCTAAATTTCTAAATTACAGGTAGGCCATGATGCCGTACACGTTCTCTTAAACTGCTGGTTTCTTTTTGCCTTGTTTATCCCTTCTGGTGTGGATGTAACACCTGCTTTGTGCATCTGCTGAATACTTTGTCACTTGGCTAATCAGATCTGATGGAAGGCTTTGCCACTCGTATGCCAGAAGGTTAGGTTCAGACTTCCAAAGCTGTTGCACAGGATGGCAAAGGATTTATTTTCTTTCCAACACATATATTCTTTATCATGTTAAATTTTTCCAGCTTTGTCCTTTACAGCAAGCAACATAAAATCATACAATTAAACTAATAGAACCTTGTACAAAACGGGTGTAGATGTTGGGTCTGTGTTGATTTAAGAGTTATTTATTTATAAATACTCACTGAATATATATTTTTTTTCACTGACAGTATAATTTAAAGCATTCTGTGTTAAACCTGGGAATCCTTACATTGTACAGACACTGTAAAACTTAAAATACAAACTTGCAAATCAGGGAACAGGCAGGAGGAATAAATGTGCTGTGTGAATTGTACAGATGCCTATTCTCCTTTTAGCAAATACTATAATACGCTGATCTGAATTGTAACCAAGCCATTGTCCCTGCTTACTGCAGGGGGTCGCACTAAATGACCTCTAAAGGTCCTTTCCAACTTACACATTCTATGATTCATTCTATGATTCTATGAGAACTGAGGGCTGGAAGATAAAGCAATGCAAAATCCATGTAGGACTGTGGTGTCCTGGTGGGTTTATCAGAGGTTGAATGAACATTTGGGATCCGTATTCCCCACCGACTCATTTCCAGATCACTCTACAACTCAGCACTGAGTCTGTACAAGATATATTCAGCCTCCCCAGAAGGGCAAGGACAGGGAGCATAAAAGATAGAGATTCAGAACATCTAGTGTGCACCTGCCACCCAAGGACTACAGCTTCATGCCAATCTACACTGGTTCCCTGGGTGGTCATATCTTCTTATTTTCTCTCTTTCTCAGTCTCTCTCACTCTCAACTTCTAGCCTTAGTGTCAGCACATAAGAGTAACAGCATTTCTAATTCTGCTAATTGCAATCTGTTGCTCTGAATATATATTGTGGTGTGGTTTTGTTTGCAATCTTTATAATTGTACTTGCTTTTAAGTGAATTTGTGCTTTTCTTGGACCTCCTGGGTAATTGTTGTTACTCCTGAGTTCCCAGTAGAGTATTATAGTAGGATTACAGTGGCTTTTAAAAGATTAGCTAAGAGAGGGCTAGCCCAGCCTCTGGGGCAGGCAGAAAAGGTTAACTCTACATGTATCCATCTTCTGGGATAGGACAGGCAGGTTTGAGAGAAGGACTGGGTCCAACCACACCTAGACTCCTCTTTGAGGAATTTGGAAAGCAAGGGGGTCCGGTCTGAATATCCCTGATTTGCCCACCTGGTGGGACATGACACATCCCCACAATCAAGTGAATTTTGGTGGTATAAATGTCAAACTCTACATCATCTAAACATGTGGATGAGTTTTGACACCAAAATACAAAATGACAATACATTCCTTAGTTCCTTTCAGGACTCAAAATGCTAAATACTATAGGAAAAATAGACTTGCCAGGATTTGAGACATCATCTGAATGTCTTCCCACAAATGAAGGTAGGCAAATAGCTCTCAGAAAGGTCAAAGTCACAAAGTCCCAAGTTTTACCCCATGGCTGAAGCATGGTTTGTATCTTGCACAAATGTGACCAGTGGGGCATGTTTAACAGAGGAGGAGTGCAGCTGAGTTTCAGTGGGAGAGGGAATATGATGGCGATAGCAGCAATTGGCTGTTTGCACAATCTGGAAGAGTATCTTTTGCCTGGCTGTGATTTGGGCATGGATAAAGTGTTCTAGGTCTGAAAATGACCCACCTTTCCACCACATCTGTGAAACATCCACTCCTTTGATCCTAAAGCCTGTCTTATTTTCATGGCAGTCTGTTTACACCATTCGTACCAACCCATAGTCTGGTTACACTTTGGCTTCTCTCCAGGCTGCAGATGTATAATACCATCCCTCTGAGATTGGCCAGGTTTTTGCCAGCCAGACACAGCACCTTGTCCAGTTTGCTGCATGGCTTCAAGGATGTTAGCTCTGATGCAGAGATGGAACAGATAATAGGGGTGGTCTCCAGAAAACAGAGTTAGTTCTTGCAACAACCTGAGGCAAGAGTATAAGCACTGGGTTTGTCTGTGGGAGCCGAAGTGGTAGAGGACATGTCAGGGATGGCAGCAGCCATGCCTGCTGCACAGTCATCATGGAAAGCAATGGGAAGCACTGGAAAACAAGGCACAAGAAAGGAAAATCAATGAAAAGAACAGAATAAACCATAAAAGAACAGAGAAGTGTAGAGAATAAATGGATTTACATAAAATAGCATAGCATTGCACTGCATAAAAAAGCCCAAATATAAAAACTTATTAGAATGTTACCCGTCACCCCCATGTCACAGTGCCCTCACCCCGCAACGCAGCAGTCACAATGCCCCGGGGCAGTATAAATGGGTGCACCCTGCCAGTCCCCCTGTCAGAGCTGTCCCAGGGGACAGCCGGAAGACATGCCAGAGGAGCTCCTAGAGGAGTTGTGAAATTCCTCAAAGGGGGCTGAGGGAGAGGGGCCATCTGAAGGCAGGACAAGGCTGCTGGAGGTTTTCTGCTGCAAGGCCAGCTCATGGCTGGGGCCACCTTTAAAGATCATCTAAGGTATGGAAATCCTTTCTAGCCAGAAGTGTGTGGCCTAAGCAAGGGGATTCATTCTAGAGGATCACTGCAGAGCCCGCCATCCTCATCCCCTGCGGAGCCAGGGGCAGCAGATGTAAGCAAAGGAATGTAGAGATGTTGTAAGGGGTCCCAGAACTTTGGAGCAGTAGGGCTAGGGCATGTCCTGGGAGGTGTGACCAGCCTGTGGGAGGAGGGGGCCGGTCTTGCACGCACAGGGAATAGCTGATGGCCAGTGCCACTGGGGACAGGAAGGAATTTTCCCCGATGCAGATTGGCACTGGTCCTGGGGGGTTTTTGCCTTCCTCTGCAGCACTGAGCAGGACTCCTTGTCAGGGCTCCTCCGCCCATTTAAACTTGGTTACTGCCTGCTGCTTATGTACCAGGAAGATGGCCTCTTGTGCCCTGCAGCTGGGGGGGAGGAAGGCTTTTTTTCCCCACACGGTGGGCTAGAAGTTGTGTCCCCGGGGTTTTTTTGCCGGTCTCCACAGCACTGAGCACATCCCCTTGCCAGTGCTCCTTTGGGCCGTTTTGGCCTGTGGCCTGCTGTTCATGGTCAACAAAGATGTCCCTCATGCACTACATGCAGTGGGAGGAAGCTTTCAAGACTCACAGGGTGGGTCCCAAGGAAGGCCTCTGGGGCTGTCTTTTCCTCTGTAGCACTGACCACAGCCCCTTGAGGGCTCCATTTTCCCAGGGGTTCTTGCTTGGGAAAACAGGCCATGCTTAGAAGGGATTCTGGCTCGCTGCACCAGTAGACGCACAGGGCAGGCACAAGAGCACTTTACCTGCAGCACTGGCCGAGCAGCACAGGTTTCAGTTTTCAAAGGCATGGGCTGCATGGCATGTATGCCTGCTGCTCGTTTCCATGGCTCATTGACTTTCCTTTGCCAGACTGGCAGGGACGTTTAGCATAAAGTGTCACGAAATAATAAAACCTCCATAAATTAATGTAATTTAACATAAGACAAAATAACATATCATAACATCATATTGCATGACACTACATAACTAAACCAAGCATAAAAACTTAAGATAGAATTTTAAAAAAAAACCCAAAACAGGCAAAGAAATCCAAGAAAATCAAAGCAGAGCATAACAAAGAAATGTAAAAGATTCAAGTAGCATAAGGCTGTATGAGGTAACATAAGTTAACAAAACAGAATATGAAATACCCTAAAAGAAAAATAACAATGAAAAACAATGAAAAGCAATGGAACACCATCAACAGCAAGGTGCAAGTTGCAAAAAAGAAATCAAAGCAAGGACAAGTAAGAAAAAGCAAAGTGTCAAAGCAAGAGGCAAAAGGCAAGGCAAAAGGTGAAAGGCAAAAGGCAATAGCCAAGAGGCAACAGAAAAGGGGAAAATGAGCAAGAAAAAAATCAAGGGGCGAGAGTCAAGGCAAAGGGCAAGAGGCAAAGCAAAAGGGCCAAGAGGCAATGGAAGAGGTGAAAAGCAAGGCAAGGTAAAAAAAAGGAAAGGTAAAGGGCAAGACAAAATGCAGAAGACAGGTAAAAAAGCAAAAGGCAAAAACCCAAAGGAAAAAGGCAAAAACCCAAAAGAAAACAGCAAAAAGTTGAAGGTAAGTAAAAAGGGAAATTACACAGCGATGGTCAAAAGACACAACAAAAGGGAAAAGGCATGTCAAGAGGAGTAAGATAAAGTAAGAGGCAAAAACAAAAGGCAAACAGCATGGCAAAAGGAAAAAAGCAAGGCAAAACTCAAAGCAAGAAAACAAGAGCTAAGACAAGAGGCACGAGACCAGAAGCAAGGAAAGAGGCTCATGGCAAAATGTAAGTCAAAAGGAAAGGCCAAAGGCACAGTAAAAGGGAAAAAAAGTAAAAGGATGGGCAAAGATAGGAGGCGAGGCAAAAAAAGCAAGTCAAAAAGGAAAAAGCAAGGGAAAGAAAAGGCAAGGCCGGAAGGAAGGAAGGCACAAGGCAATGCAAGAAGGAAAATACAAGGAAGAAAAAAAGGAAGTGAAATGACAAAATGGAAAAGGCAAGGCAAAAAGAAAGAGTCATAAGGCACTGCAAAAGTCAAGAGGAAAGGTAAAAGACAAAAGGAAAGGTAGAAAATTCATTGCAAAAAAAAGAAGAAATGGTGAGATGCCAAGAGCCAAGGTGAGGCCTAATGGAAGTAAGACAGTAGCAAGAAAAGGGGCACAATGCAAAAGGCACAGCAGAAGGCAAGGCAAAAGGTTACAGCATAAAGAAGGGCAGAAGGCAAGAGGCATGTCAAAAAGCAAGAGGAAAGGCAAGGAAAGAAGCAAAATTCAAGAAAAAAACAAAAGTCGTGGATTTGCAAAAGGCGAGATGCTCAGAAGCAAGACAGAGGCAAAGGCAAGTCCAAAAGGAAGGAAGCAAGGCAGAAGCAAAAGGAAAGGCAAAAGGAAAAAGTACAGCAAAAGGCAAAAAGTTAGCCAAAAGCAAAAGGAAAACATCACGGCATAAAGAAGGAAAAAAGGCAAGAGGCAAAGCAAAATTTAAAGTGAAAGGCAAGATACAAGGGGAAATACAAGAGGCAAGGTGAATTTAAGGTGAAATACAAGAGGCAAGAAGCATGGGAAAAGGCAAAAAGCAAGGGAAAAGACAGGACAAAAGGCAACATGCAAGGCAAGGGCAAAAGGCAAAAAGGAAAAACCAAGGCAAACGGCATGGTAAAAAACCAAAGTAAGAGGCAAGGCAAGAAGCAAGAGGCAAAGCAAATGGTGTGGCAAAAGGCACAGTAAAATTTAAAAAAAATAAAATTAAATAAAAGAGGCACAATTGTCTTTGTGTTCTTAAAAGTTTTTTGGGAACTGACTAACTCTTGATATTCCAGGCGAATCATCATTACTTGATTTCTAGTGAGCACGGGAAATAGAAGAGATATGGTAGGGTGGAATGGAAGTGAATGAAATGGAAGTGAATGGAATGGAGTGGAATGGAATGGAATAGAATAGAATAAAGTTCAGCTGTAAAGGGACCTACAACACCCATCTAGTCCAACTGCCTGACCTCCAGGGCTGACCAAAGTTAAAGCATGGAGATAAGGGCATTGTGCAAATACCTCTTCAACACTGACAGGGGTGGGGCATTGAGCACCCCTCTAGGAAGCCTGTTCCGGGCTTTGGCTACCCCCTGTGTTTCCTCATGTCATGTCTGAACCTGCTGTGATAGTTGCAGCTTGGAGCCATTCCCCTGTGCCCTGGCACTGGGTCCCAGGGAGAAGAGATCAGCATCTGCCTCTCCACTTCCTGTCCCCAGCCACACTGCTGACTCCTGTTGCACTTCATGTCAACCAGCACCCCCAGGCCCTTTGCTGCAGTGCTGCTGTCCAGCCACTCCTCTCCACACTGAGACTTGCACCCAGCATCATTCCTTCCCAGGTGCAGAAACTGGCCTTTTGTCTTTGGTTTCCTGTCACTGATGGTTGCACAATGCTCCAATCTGTACAGATCCCTCTGCAAGGCAACACCACTTCCCAGCTTAGGATCATCAGCACACTTACTAGCCATGCATTCAACTCCCGTATCCAGATTCTTGATTCAAATGTTGAACAGAACTGGCCTTAGAATTGAGCCCTAAATCAGTGGTGACTGGTCAACAGGCAGATGCAGCCCTATTCACTGCAACCTTGGAAGCCCTGCTGCTCAGCCAGTTCATCACCCATGCCATGTAGCCGCTCGTCTCAGAGGTGGAAAACTTGCCTGGAGGGGCAGTATCAAAGGCCTTTAATAAAATCCAGAAAATCTACATCTGCCACTACATCCACCATTCTGTGTTGTTCCAAATACTGCAACACTGGGAACTGGAATGAGCCCACATCTTTTACCATTTGCCTTGACACTGGCTGCTGTGCACAGAAGAGATCTGATAGAAGCCCAAATGGAGCTTTTGATCTAACCAAAGGTACCTGCTCTTGGGAATTAAGTAAAGCATATTTTTTTTAAAGTTGATGATCACTGATGAAGGAGAAAATCTACTCAGGAGTATGGTGGGTTTTATTCCCAGAACTTTGCTTTCACATTTATAATGAAATCTGAAACCAGGTCAGTTTTATCCTTCCTTTTTTTTGCTTATGTGGAGGCGAATGTTTTTCACACATCTGCTTTTTTTGGCTGCTAAGTTCTATATGGATCAAATCTTAAGTAACTTAGCAGCAGATTAATATTTTACTGGCTGCATCTACACAGTCTGTTGTGGGCTGCCAAATCTCTCTGCTCCTGGTGCTCTGCAGCCCACAACCGATCCGTGGGCTGCTGTCTCTGAGCTAGTACAGCTTTGCAGGGCTCAGGCTCAGGGTCTGGCACTGGGGCTGCAGGAACCAGGCTGCTACTTGCCAGGGCAAGGAGAAAAGGTTCTTGCCTGTGCCTGATGTGTATTTTGTGGAGGCACTCAGAGCCACCCAGGAAAAGTCCCTGTATCTAATTAAGCAAACCTGGATGTTGCTAAACTTCTTCCCTACACCAGCAAACTCTTACTCAGTTTATTTATTACCTTTCCTACCATAATATTTGCAACGATGTGTTAATGTAATATTAACTGTTAAATAATTTCTAAAGAGAGGAGGAAGGTAGATGATGTTTGGCATACTTTTGTTTCCACTAAAAGTATTTTCCCCACTTTTTAGGCACATGATATTTAGTGTTCTTCCCTGCCTAGGTGCTACAATGAAAAAAAAGTCAGACTGTAATTCTGTTTCTGCACATTTGAGCACAGTGGAATTTCAGAGTTTGAAACTGCATCTAGAGGGATCTAGGCTTGCTTTCTCTCCTTTTCTTCATCCCTCCTTTCAACTGACTGACGTTCTGATCCCAATTGCACCTTTCCATGGGATTATGTGGACTACAAGAAAAAGAATTTGACCTATAATATTTAAGGTGTGCAGAACAGCTGCCAAAGACTGGAAACAAGGGTAATGTCCTAGACCAAATAAAGATAGGAATGTTCGAAATATTTTGTTCATTTTCAAGTTCCAGACCAGTCAACAACAATAAAAGTTCCAGACCTTTATTTGGTGTGAATATTAGATGCTTGTGAAAGGATCATCAGTAAAACATTTATTTCAATGCCGAACAGATTCGTGAGCCTGTGACACATTTTATATGAAGAAGTTCAGTGGGAATGGATCACAGATAGGATACTAGGGGTGCTGTGGTGTTTGCAGAATTCAGGAGAAGCTACTTCTTTTCTTTCTTGCCTTCAAAAAGAAAATGCAGTCCCTATAGCAGTGTGTACCTTCCCCTTACAAAGCAAGAAGCCAAAAAGGCAGAGCAGGATTTTCCCCTCAAAAATTCTTTTTACTACTTTAATTGGGTTTTTTGTGCTTGATTAAAGGGGTTTTGCTGTCATTGAACTTGCACACACACTCATCCCACTTCGATTTCTCCCATCCTTCACCTTGTCAACAGTCACATTTCTGTAGGGTGAAGATGAAGTGTGAAGTGTGCTTTCTCTTTCCCTTTTCTCTTTCATGTTTATACAAAGGCTTAATATGTTTCCAGTGTTCTTGCATGCTGGTTGTTTTCCAGTAGCACCCACAGGCCCACACGGCATGCACGGACACCGAATCGGCAAAGAGTATGAGAAAAGACGATGCCACCTGGGGAACTGAGGCAAAGAAAAGCAAAAGTGACTTTCCCAGTGTCAGGCAGAATTATGTCACAAAGCTGAAATCTGAGATTTAAAAAATTGAGGTTTTCTGAAGTGTCAGTGCAGACTGGCCTCTCTTGGTTTGCATTTGATTTTTGATACTGAAATCTTTTCACTAAACCCTGTCCTCTGCATCTTCCTCCCAGAGGCAGGAAGTTGGAGACTGAGACATATTCTGAAGTCACAGTAAATCACAAACAAGTGATGCATAAGGACGTGAGAGGACAGAGGGTTCCTCAGTTACATCAGTTAATTAAATTGCTCACTGAGGAACTACTAGCGTCTAGTTCCCATTCACAGAGGCGTGTTGGTATAAGTACACCTATACTGACAGGAAAGGCATCTCGCACAGCAACCAACCTCATCTGATAAAGGAAAATAAACCATACTGGAAGAAAGTCGTTTTGCTGGTGTTTCTAGTCCTATCTTGCTAAACTGTTTCTTCCCACTGTACAAGGCAGAATGGTCTGACAGTAGATGTTCTGTCACTGTAACAAATTTGCTGTGGTTGTCTGGATGTCAAAATTAAGCGAGAGTTAAAACAAAACTTGTTTCCCGTATTGCTTCCTTGAAAAGGGACAAGAGAGCTTCAAAGTATGGGGCTCCCGTTTGGTGTAGGCGTGTTCTCTTTCCCCTAGGTCGGATTTAGGTCTGCAGCCATTTTCTCTAATGGCTTGTTGGCTTTGTTTTGATCAGGTCAGGCTCCACTTGGGTAGGGTTACCAGTGCGGCGGGACCACCAGCACCGCCACGTGCTGTCTGCAGAAGGTTGGTGTCTGGGCTGCAGGCATCCACGTTCTCCCTCTTGTAGAGCCAAAGAACAAGAGCCACATTTGGCACACGGATTTGGTTGATCCATGGGACAGGGTCGATTACAGTCTTTGCTGTTTGCAACAAGAAATAAAGCTGGACTGCTAGGTGGCAATGGGGAAGGTTGCTGAGAAAATACTGCCAGACTGGAATGGGTGCTGGTTTATTCTTAGAAGTCTGCTCAGAGTGTCTTGTAATGTTTTTATGCGTGAATGTGCATCTGAGTATATCATTGTATGATCATCTGCATGACTTTCCTTTTTTTCCTTCCTCACAGTGCATGCCAATTAAAGGCCTTGGATTTGTGCTCGGAGCCTACAAATGTATTTGCAAGGCTGGATTCTATCATCCCAACATCTTCTCAGTGAACAGCTTTCAGAGTAAGTGCCTTTGCTTGAGTTTAAAAAAAAAAAAAGAAAAGAAAAAGGAAAACAGAGCTAGCATTAATAATTCAGGGCTCCTTTTTATCCTCATCAGGGTTATACAGTAAAATCCCAGTGGTTTGCAACTCTCAGATTATATAATCACTTAAGGAGTTCTAGCCCTTTGGTTTGTCATTCGTGATACTCTTGAGGATCCTGTAAAACATACCCACTTGAAGAATATTTGATTTGTAAATAAATTAAAAAACATGAAAAGAAGTCTTGCTATGGGGAAATAGAGATTTCTGGCATCTGTGCTCAAGCACAAGTACAGAGAAAGTTAATCTGGTAATTTTTCTCTTTGGTCAAGGCAAATAGAAAGCCCTAGCCTTTGGCTTTCTATGGGCTTTAATAGTTTTCATTTTACTTCATTTGCAAAGGAGAATCCAAAGGGACACTTAAGCTCCTTAATGCTTGCTGATGAAGTATTGGAGATGGGTCAGGCATGAGAGTCTGGTTGATTGTATGGCTGTGAATGGCTTGTATGAGGTGCCCAGGGAATGGCCATGAGTGGCTTTCACCATGCTTGGTCCAGGACTGTGTGTGTATTATCTCCTGCCTTGTGTGAACATAGCAGTTCCTGTTCCACTATAGAAATATCTCTAGTAGTATTCAATGCTTAATGTGCACCTCTGATACTCAGAGATTTAGGTGTTTTGTCCTGGTCCTTGTAAAAGCATGTCCCTGTGCTAGAGAGAACCTGATAACTGGGTTAAATAAATTATTTGGTGTAAACTCAAGAGCTGCAAATAAAGCTTCCAAGTTCCTTCCTGTATTGGTCACTCATAAGCTCTGCTTTCTTATGTAAAAAGTGACAGGGGTTATAGATGAAAGGTAAGTAACTTTAAATATTAGGAAAGCTTTAGAATTCTCTATTTGATTTACATGCCTGAGTTTCAGATATTAAATACGTTGATCTGTCATGATTTAGCCTGTTTTTTATCGATGTGATCTGTTTTGGATATAGATTGGCCAAGATATTTTACCCCTAACTCAGTAGATCTCATATATATACCTGTATATGTATATATCTATCTATATCTCATGTCTCCACTATCTCCTCTATATGGAGCATAACTAGCACAGTGTGTTTGTTCAGCAGTTTACCCAGTGAGTATTTCCCTTCCCTTTTCATATTGTGGAGTGTTGTGTGTGCGTGAAGGCAGCCTGTGACAGTGCTTTTTTCTCTGGGCTCTGTGAGTCTTTTGATAGATGAAGGGTGATTTAGGTTGTTCCTGCAGTGCAGTGAGTTACAGTGGAGTTGGGATTTAACGCCTTGAATGAGCATATAGAAAAAGATCATTCATAGATTTTTGTTATACGGAACACACAAAATCATGTGGCCAGAGATCATAACAGCAGTAGGCTTTATTAGGGATGACATTCATTTTATCTCCTATCAGCTGCCTAAAACGCATGTGTGCGATATGTGTTAGTTACCTCGGTTTCAGCTGCAGCCAGGAGCAAGAGCGTAATTCTGCTTTAGAAAGGCAGAACTTGTCTTTAGGTGGGAAAATAACTTGCAAATAACAATCTTCCTCCATTTACTATAGAAAGAAGAGCCTATACAGCTACCTTAATTACATGTTTAGCTTCTAAATCGCTAACATACAGTGAGATTTGTCTCATGAAAGGGGGTGCAATTACATGATCTGGGGTCATGTTCATTTGAACATGTGTTACTGTGGGATTACATAAACAAGAGGTTTGAAACAGTAATGAAAAACTGTTGTAATACCTCCACGTGCAGCCCAGTGTGCTGAGCTCTGGAGGTGATTTCAAAAAGTGACGAGGGAGACAGTTACTGTGAGACTGGAAATGACTCTGAAGTAATGGGACAAAAACAGTGGCTCAAGGGAACAAGGGAACTTAGCCCGGTCCCTCAGCTCCACTCTTTACAGCAGAAAAGGCAACATGGTTAAAACAGCTCTAGTACGGAGTTGGAGGTTAAAAATTACATTGATACATACAGGGGATTCAAGACATGAATCTTGCAAGTACTTTTGATAGAAACTGTCCTGCCTGAAAACCTCTTTGTGGTTGTAGGTTGGTGAAGTCTGTTGATAAAAAAGATGAAACTGAGTAGAAATGTTGATTGTTTGTAAAGTACTTCCAGAGGAAGAAACTAAAGAGGCAGGAAGGATTTGCAGGTCAAGGTAAGGTCTAGGGAGGGACAGAGTGGGAAAGAAGGAGGAAAGACCAACTCTATACTTCTGCGGATTGAAAAAATTGCTTGAATGGGTTGTATCTTGAAATGGGTGCATTTCTTCATGATACTGGGATTCTGCACCGCAAGAAAATATGGTTAACTACAGTTTCCCATTACACCTCAAGTGTCAAGAGTTCTAAGCAGGCACAGCATTTTGCTTTAGGTCCAGATGATTATTTTGGATTGAGCCTGAAAGATAGCTGTATAAAATGAATTGCAGGGATGTTGGACACTCTACACGGCTTGCTGGTGGGATGGCTTAAAATACTGCTTATCTGCCTGCTCTGCAAACTCAGCTGGGGTCCTGGATGCCAAGATGCAATGTTGCATAAACAGTGTCCTCTGTAGAAAAGATTCTGCAAATCAGTTGCTTTTCTGATTTAAAGCAGCACGGTGCTGCTGTTCACAGTGTGGTTGCACAGCTCATCTTGTGGGTTCCCAGCGTGGGTGTGGGACCGGGGCATGGCTGAAATTTAGGCTGTTCTCTTCCTGAGTAGGAAACCAGGTGGTAAGCTGAGTTTGTTCTCCAGAACTGACGGTGGCAAAATACGTAAAACCTTTTTATTTTTGTGGCACTAGTTAATGAGATCCCTGCACTAGTGCAGCACAGAGTTATTGCCATATTTCCAGGGTCTCTTAGTGACAGAAATCAACTGTATTAAAAAAAGATGTATTTCATGTGTGCAAGCTGCACTAACCTGTAAGTGCATGAGTACATAATTATGTACTTTCTCCTAGTGACTCATTTTTAGGTAGCACTACTAGTATAGGTAGAATAGATTAACTGCTGACTACATACATTTCAACACTTTTTTAACACCATTCTCCAGATCATTTACGTTCTCTGCCTCACAGGATGATCAGGTTTGTGCTGGGAGAGTCTCAGTAGAACAGTAGGGCTTTGTTCAACCTAAAATTTCATTCTTTAGCAATGCATCTTCCATGTATTGCAGAGATTCCACTCATTTCCTGCTGTTTGGATGCAGGACCTGCCCTGTGCAAAAGGGTGCTTGCACCAGAGGAGGCTCCTTTGTTTGGATGTGGGATGGTACTGTCACAGGAAAAGTCCCCAGAGAGGGTTGCAGTTTGACAGGAACTCTTTACACCTGCTGTTTGGTTTGGTTCTTCAACAAAACTCAGATGTGTGGATCTTTGCACACGTGGAGCTGTCCCTGACTTCAGTGAGCCCCTTCTGGGGTGAGGATTTTGCCTGTGTCTGATTACGAGGTTTTGATGCTAACAGGTCCAGTTGCACTCTCACACGCTGAGTTACTGCAGCATTGCTGATGTTGCTGGTGTGGTTCCTGATCTGTGCTGTGGCAGAACAGGAGCAGAACTGATCTTTTGTTCTGCTCAGTGTGTGCTGTGCTCTCTGTGTTCATCTGCTGAGTTTTGACTAGGGTCTGAGGTGATTTTATATGGGATGGTAGCAATCGCTGCCCTGGCATTTAGCAGTCTGCGGTGCCATTCCTACTTTGCAGGAAGATCTCAGCTGGTGATGTCACAGCTGCTGAGGCACCCCTTGTGTAGCAGAGTGTGCTTAGGAGAACGAAAGCTGATGGAGAGTTAGCCTCAGGAGATCATTTCAAAAACAGATGGGCCAATCAGACAGAAGAATCAGTCTGGAACAGAAGAGAGAAGAACTAGAAAGAAAATAGAGTAGGGCATGTAGCTGAAGCATGTAAAATTTTGTTTTCTTTTTCCAGTACTCAAGTATTTTCCTTATTATACTTCACATTAGTTTGTGTCCCTGTTTCTACTTTCCACCAATTATGTGTTCTTTTCTCCTTCCATTTTACCCTTTTTCTGTTATTGTTTTAACTGCTTTTATTTTTTCTGTTTTCCTTGGGGACAGCACTTTTTTACACCTTTCTCATCCTCAGTTCAATCTCCTGCAGCACAGTCAGTCCTTCAGTGTTGGCTTCCATCTCATTTGTGTCAGTGCTAAAATCACTGCTGCCTCACACAGAGAAGAGTTGGCTTGTTGTCCATGCACCTTACCAGTGTTTAAAATCTTTTGCCATCTTCTGGAGAAGAAAAAAATGTGGGTTTTTTTCATTGGAGGAAGCATGTGTAATCCCAAAGAGCTTCTGAGGTAGCAGAAAGCACGACACTGATATCTCTAGCAGTGCTGTAAGAGGAAATAACTTCATGCTTGGCTTGGACTGTCTATGGTTTGAATTGACAGGACATTGACTTCGGTGAGGTGATAGGACGAGACATAAAGAGTAGAAACATTAAAATACGCAGTGGGTAGCAGTGCCCTGAGACACGTAGTCAGGGCAAGGGAGTGGGTGGCTAAACAAGCTTCCAGTAAATACAATGATTTGTTATTTCCAAAGAACATCTGTTAGAGGGTCTGAAAATTTTTCTTTCTTTTTGGCAAGGAGACAAAAAAAAGAAAAGATGGAGATTGTGAATAATTCCTTATCACATTGTGTCAGATCTCAAGTAGGTTAAATTTGTTTGATCTTTCTTATATTAGCTCTAATGAAGAATCATTTCAAAATTCAAATGATATTCACCAGATAATCAGTCATGGCTGGAAGTGCAGTAGATGCAAATCGATGATCTTTCTTTGTATACAGCAGACAGCATGACACCAGGCACACCTAAACAAAGGCTTGCTGTTATGTTATGAAGTCATGTCCTTGGGTTAGTTACTGCAACTTGCAACTTATTGGCTGTTATCCCTGTAGTATGTGACAAGTATACCCATGAACAAACCGCCATGCGTGGCTGTCATAAGAAGATGCTTGATCAAATGGATTATAATGTATCTGCAACAACTTCCAAGGTTGAACTTTTTAGAAATAAAGTAAGGATATCAAGTTTAGGATGATGTATAATTATCAAGCCATATTCCTGTATATTTTTGACTTAAGTAATCTCATAACTTTAGGGTTTATATTATATTTTCTCAGTGTTTAAGTTTTTACACTGAAAAATATTTTAATTTATTCAGTTACTACAATAAAACTTCATTTACCCTGCCTGTAGGGTAGGCAGTCTTTTGAGGGGTTATGGGCAAGGGTTCATGGATCAGAAAAAGTAGGAACCCTCCTCTGTGCCCTGATGGTGGGTCCACTTTGATGGACAAGATGTCAGTTAAAAAATAATTGATTTTCATAGAAAAGTATTAACTTGCCGATAGGTTTTCTAGATATCCTGGTGTGCTTGTGTGAACAATGGAAAATTAAGTGCACTGGTTTTGCTTTGGGGATAGTATAGTGCAGTCATGCAACAGTATGCTGCATCAATGTTAATTAAGAAGGGGTTTATCTATTTTGAAGCTAATTAATTCACTAGATAGCATCTTTATGAAATTGAGGAACAATCGGAAATAGCATCAGAGCTTGCACTGTGAATATTCAGGAGTTACTGGGTCTGCTCTTCATGTGTCTGTCTAACAAAGTCCTTTCTTTATTCCCAAATCTTTGACGTAATTTTTCCCCATTCAGAAGACACCTTTGAAGAATTTCCTGCACAGATCTAGCCCACTTTAAATGCAACAGTGGAGCATTTGGCATTTAATAAGCTCACTTTCACTCATGTCTGAATTGGTCTGCATTTTCTGAACATGACAAAGGAGGGTGAAATACGAAAAGCAGCCCTGGCAAGCCATTTAGTAACTCAATGAAAGAGGCCAACAGGGAGGGAAAGAGCCTGCACAGGACTGGATGAACTGCCCATACTGTACATCTAAATGCATCTGCCCTTACCCTTCTAATACTTTCAGGAAAAGATGCAGAGAATCGCTTTCCTGGTGGTGAATTGTCAGAGGAAGTCTACACCTGCCTACCCTGCAGGGAAGGATGTTCTTACTGTACAGACGATACTCCCTGCTATGCACAGGAGGACAAGTATTTACGGCTGGCTATCATCTCATTCCAAACGCTCTGTATGCTGCTGGACTTCATAAGCATGCTGGTAGTCTACCATTTTCGCAAGGCAAAGGTAAGCAGACATGTTTTACTTTGATATTCCTGCTTGTTGTGAGGTACACACTCATTTATGTTAGGTGTATATCTTTTCATTTTGACAGAAGATTTCTTAGGTAAGGAGTGTGACTCAAAGAGAAGATGGGATTTCCAAACAGGAATGCTTTGTTTCAGGCATGGAGGTACCTAAACTGTTCATGTAGTTGTGGAAAAAAAACACTGAACAATTTGTCTCTCTCAGTGAAATCTGCTTACATGTACAGGTGGTCAGCAAAAATCAAGGAAACCCATTATCTTTGATACAATTTTGGAAAATCAGGCCAATCACACAAGTACGAAAGGAGACGTGGGTATGTGTAGTCTTGGGATCTTGAAAGATCCCAAGATCTACCAGTGCTGGGAATGATGTTTGGTTTTAATATGTTTGAGAGACTAACTGGAAAATAATGATGCCAAAGAGAAATCTTTCCAAATAAATCTAGGTCCTGGCAAGTTGAAATGTGATTCTGTGGTTAAAGATTTTTTTTTTTCTTTAAAGTATGACTGTATTAAGGAGCATCTGTAAAATGCTGATGCAGCCTATGGCTATGTATTATGTTATAACTCCATGAACTTTTTGCTTTTACCTCACTCAGAATCTTTTAAACACATAATATCTCGTGGAATCTCACTGTTGCCTGAATAAAAGCACAGTATTCTCTGAAACGTCCCATTTACTGAAAAAAAAAAAAGTAGAAAAAAAAAAAAGAATTGAGGCTGGCATGTATTCACTACCTACATTTGGGAGATGTAGGTATGCACACAGTATGCTACATTGTTGAAATTAATAGCTTCATCCACTTTCCATAACTAGATAAGCATTTCCATTTTGCTTTTTGGAACACTTGATCCTACAGTCTTCCTAATCCTACAGTGTCTGTGTTACAAATACAATACTTTTTGAAAGACTTTAATATCCTGGCAGGAAATCACAGAATAAGCAGTAATGTTGGGTGTTTTTTTCCTTTTTTTTTTTCTTTCTCTCTTCTGAGTCTTTGTATTTAATGATATTGCATAAAATGATTCAAATTGCAGACTTAATCGTATTTATAAAGTTTTTCATTATGGAAGGTCTGTTGTAGACATCTGTTTAGTTGCTTAACATTAACTCAGTGGAGGAACTTTATTCCAATTTTGTAAGGTTTTAGTCCGTATGGTAATGTTACTCTTGTGTTACTCTCTTTCAATGTCATAGACAACATCATGAAAGCAGCACTCCTTGTGAAGAAAAACTTTACTTTCTAGGCTTACAAAGTGAACAGAATAGATCAGTTCATATTGCAGCTATTGCAAGCTGTCTTGATTTATTTTTCACACTGAAAAATTGATTGTTGTATAAGAAATTTCTGTATTTTCTCATCATTTGAGATCAGGGATGAGTAAAATTGTGTACAATTTTGCAGTTGTCCACTTTTGTGTATTCTGGAATATGTACTCAGTACAGTAAAAAAAGCTGCATCTTTAGTAAACATGCTGCAGAAATCTTGTATTTCGCAAAACTTGTTAGGAACAAAAAGTGCATTTTTACTTTTGCAATGATTAGTCATTTCTCCAAAGTAGGCTATAAGTACAGAACCAGATGGGTTCTGAATAATTAATGCCAAAGCAATACTGAAGAAGCATGTACATACCTTTCCTTGTTCCTGAAGAACTTTTCAGTCCTTATGAAAAATACTGAGCATATTTTTTCCAGATTACCTCTTAGCAGTAGATGACATCAGACATCTGAAGGAGTGAGAACCAGAGATAAAATTCTTTTTTCTGGAAAGAAAAGTGATGCCTTTGAGACATTGCATTTTGTTCAGTTGGACAGAGATGGATTCAACTATAATTTTGCTACCTTAGAAGAGAGTTGACTTTGCTCTAAATGTGTCTCTCACAAGGAAAAGTGGAGGAAAAATGAGACAAAAAAGTAATACGGTGATTAAGAATCCTTTCCTGTATGATCAATGTTTTCAAGGAATAGAAACTGATAAATAGAGGCTCCACTGCTTTTCATGTCATTCAGCTGAGTTTTTTCTTTGATTCCTTCTATGTTCTTTAACTTGTTGGTGCAGAATGACTTTAAAAAGAAAAAAGATCTTGTATGGTTACCATGAAGTGAGATGCTGTATGAAGGGCGACCATACTGAGAAGTAACTGCTGGTTACATTGGATAATGACAGGAATTTGGAGCAAAATAAGAAAGCCAGTACCCGACAATGTACTCTCTGCCAAGAGGGGAAAGTAATGAAAATGAAGGAACAGATATTGAAATACATTCAAAATATCTGCATTTTGAGAATTTCCAACTGTTACTAAAAGAAGCCTCAATTAGGTTAGTGTATCTGTCTGGGATTAAATTTACTGTATTAAGCTACTCATTTCCATTGTGCTGGGTGGGTGTCAGAGAAGAGCATTTTTTGGGATTCTCTCCCACATATGGCACAATATTCAAACAGATAGGAAAAGTAATTCTGATAGAGCATTTTAAGAGAAACAACTATGTACATATCAAGAAACAATCTTCAAAGTCTTTAAAAACAAAAGATAAAGGTTACAAATAAAAAATGCTAAATGAGGACCCTACTACTGAAATGAATGAAGAGCAGCTATCTGGCATTTTGGTCCAGTTGCTGATCAGTAAAATGAGAAGGCAGATGGGATCATGACACCACTCCTATAAAAGTGACTCTGCAAAACACTACTTAATGCTTGTACTCTACAGAGGCTCCTGGTAAATAGTAACTTCAAAAACCTAAGGTCCTGAAAAATTAAGGTCTGCCAACAGAAAGCACCTTGGGAAGAAACATCCCTGGCACCTTCACTCCAGGAATTGTCAAACACAGGTGAAAGTGACTCAGCAGCCCCAAGATTAGCTCAGTGGCAACATCCCTAAGCTGCAAGAGTCATAACTGGAGAAAATCACATGCAGAAAATGTGGCCCTTTGCCGAGAGAAGGGAGAACTCCAAACTGGTGAGAAGAAAAAAATCTGGGAAAAGGCACAGAAGGAGTAGCAGAAGCTGAACTACTAATGAGAAGCATCATGGGGAAAGAACGGAAAGGATGAAAAATGTAGCAGATAAAGCAGGTGCTATAATGGGAAAAGACAAAGCATTTCTGCAGGAGAGTAAATGGAGGATGTGTGCCAAAGGAAGAAAAAAAGGAAAAATATTCACAGCTAATACAGAAGGGAAAGCAGATGTGTGGATCACTTCAAAGAAATCTTTAGCTACTCTAGACAGCCCTCATGCCAAGAGTAGTGAAAGCTGGAAACCCTGAGCCTGGCGTTAACACCAACTGCAAGAGGCTGAAAAACGCCTGGGGGTTGGAAATGGATGAAATCCCATCAGAAAAGCCAATGGCACCCAACAGCACGGGTTTAATGACACTCAGAGTGCTGCAATGAAGCCTGGGGGAAAGGTTTTTCCTTAGTAGTGGAATTGTTGGAGTTTTATTAACCTGCCCCAACAGGGTGATTGTGCTGAATGACTGCTGCAGCTGGGAAGATGTGGAGCCTTCTCCAGTGGAAGAGAGGTAAAGGCACATGATGGAAAACAAGGAACAGGCTCAACGGAGGCTCTCAGCACTTTGTATGGACTAAATATGCATCCTAGCAATTGTAGAGGAATGTCTAAAGGAATAGGCTCCTCATATTGCTATATTTTGACAGACTGTGAGAAGACCTTGCAGAACAATTTTAATCCCTACAGAGTCAGACCTTCATGGCTGTATACAGAGGTGCAAAGCATTCTCTAAGTTGAACAGCTAAGAAACAAATCAGCTCAAGGTGAACACTAGCAAACATCCTTGTGTGCCATGGCATTATTATTGATTAGATAATGCAAACATTGCTACTATAAACACATTCAAAAAGTATGAGGCTAAGCTAACAAAAGTAGCTGTCTAGGCAAGGATGGAAATCACTGATGCAAAAACAAATATTCTCAAAAATGAGAAGCTGAACAGTGATTTTGTAAGACAAAGCATCAACAAAATAGAAGAATTCATCTTTGTGAGTAGTGTTGCATGAACCAATGGAGAGCTTAAACAGGGAGTGACCAACTGCAGAATCGATTACATGGAGTGCAAGGGTAACAAGATACACAGCACCAGAAAGTAACAAAATGTTTAAATAAATATAAATGAAAAACAGATTATCATTTTTTCAAAGTTAAAATAGGATTTCAAGGGCTAAAGTTCTACCAGAACCTCAGAGAGGAAACCAGCTGCTTTGTAAACAAGTTCTTATAAAAATATGGACCGTGGAAGGTCATTACCTGCAGAGAACCTAAAGAGCTCATCAGTCATCAGGCTGCCTTTTCAAGTGAATCAGGAGGAAGAGCTGAAAATAACTGACCTTTGCATAGCGACATCTCAGCTCAAACATGGGGCTGTCAGGTAGAACGCGGCTGCTGTGAGGAATTGTAAGAGCCCTTAAGAAATGCTAAGAACCACTACTGACAAAGAGAACAGAGAAGCTGATCTCTGCTGTGGCATGGAAGAGGCTGATCACTACTTTGGTGATCAGAAAGATGAGAATGTGTCAACAACCTTGACTCCCACCAGACCTATTCAGAAGGTTTGTTGTGAGTCTCATTGAGGTCAACACTAAAGGCTTCAGAGTAGTTGCACTAATGCCAAGCAACTTTCCCATCATCTTTCCTTGTCATGCACCATGGTGCTGCCAGGTTCTGAGCAGGTAGAGGAGCTGCTGGCACACAGGAGGAAACCTTCGCAGGATCTGGTCTTTCCATCTTCCTAATTTATCTGTGGCCAGCATCTCTGGAATCAGAACATTAAGATAAAATTGGCAGCAACCAGAACACTTGGAAATGGTTGTTTTCAGCTCTGAAAAATAAGGAAAAAATGCTTAGAGGAGAGTCTTCAAAACAGCACTGCAGAATGGTGGTGTCATACAGCATTAACAATGGTGAAAGACTGCAATAGGGCCCATTGAAATGAAGGGCTTTGCCCCATTCAAGAAAATTTCTAATCCCAAATATTAGAAATTTATAACTCAATGACCTTTTAGTGTACTGGTCTTCCCCCCTCACCCTCCAGTCTCCCATTTATGAACACTCAAGAACTGTTGGAAGTACAGAAATCCAAATACATTTAATGAGATGAGAAAAATACATATCTGGAACACTGATCAAGGAAGAAACTCAGAGGGAACAAGACCAAATGGCTAATCTTCAATAAGAATAAATAATTTTACCTCTTGAGGGAACTGTGGCGCGTAACAGCAACTATCTGTTTCTGTTTGTTTTTTACTTGCTGATGAATACAGATTTCCAGTGTTTGGAGGTCAGAGTGGCTAGATACCCTGTACCACCGTTTCCCATTTTCCAATTTAGTGTAAATACCTTTAAGGGTGAAGATAGTCCCTAAACAATGCAATTTAAACACTGTACAGAACTGCACATAGATGGAAAGGTGACATGCAAATTAATGCTCTAGCTCCTCTTTTTAATACTGAGAAATCAAGAATGTCTTTTCTCTCTTACTGCAGCCATAATAGGATGCAGTAATTCAGAGTGAGATAATCACAGGCTATTGATGTGCAATACATCTTTAAATATTAAAGCATGCTGGCTTTGCAAACATACCTTCTTTGCTAATGTAAATCAGTCAGGCCTTTTTTTTTAACTCTACAGTGGCATCTTGATGTGCTTATGCCTGGATGCCTTTCATCTTTGGTGCACATTCTGCTTTTTTCTCCCTAGACACCAATTTCTGACATTTCAGCTGAAGTGGAAACTTGATAGAGGGAAGAGATCTTGTGCAAATGGAGCAGCTGCCTTTACATGCTGTGCTGGTGGGCATACCTGGCAGTTCACTCAGCACATACATATTCTGTGCAGTGCTTTATACACCCTTTCTTCATCATATCCTAGGGTGAGAACCTAGTTTCTTGTTACTTCTCAGGGAAATTGTTTGTAGTTTTGTGCTGTGCAGCTTTAAAGACGTGGGCAATGTTGTCTTCTAAACAGGTTTTTTTTCAGTGGAATTCTCATTTTCTTTATTCATAAACCAGAACTCATAAAATGTCCTTTCCCATTTTTCTGAGTAGTTAAGATATGCCTTTAGGGATGCTGTACTTTTTTAACTCTCACATAAATAATTGCAGAGTGCTGTATTGAAAAGATAAGAAGTGGAGGGGCTCTTAGCCTGCGGCAGCATTTGAAAATCAGAGATGGCATACTAGCTGCTGGAGTACCCAAAGACAGGAGACAGTGGTAGACGTGGCTGCAGTGGTGGCATTGCCCTGTGTTGTCAGGGTGTTGTGGCAGACACTTCATAAGCCTGAAGGTTTCACATCTGTATGTATTTGCATTCTGTTCCATGGTTTAGAGAATTTAAGTACTTGTGAATAGAAAAATAAACCCAGTTCCACTACAGACACTTTAGGCCTAAGGAAGGCATGAAGCATGAAGAAAAAAGCAAAGATTGATTTCAGTTCAGTCCCATGAAGAAGAGCTAATGAAAAGAACAGGGCTGGAGGAGGCATGTAAAGGCTGTATACATGTTCACTAGACAGAGTACTGTAATGGACAGGGTGGGTCCTAAAAATGACCTCTCATCGGTACTCAACAGTAGATCTAAGGATTTAAAAGCTCTGTAGATCTTTGTATTAAACCAACATTTGACTTCACAATGTTGGTTCACATGGTTTATCGGGGAGTACAGTGCCTTTTAAATGGTGTCAAACAGCCATGGACTATGACACTTCTGTTCCACTTTGTCGCTGAGGCTGATTCCTGCCTTTACTTAGTGTCTTGCTATTTAAGACCTTGCAGTCCATGAATCATTGCCATCTTCTGTTCCACCAATACTCTACCAAAAAAACTTCAGAATAATGGTGCCGATGGTAGTGCACTTTGAGTGTAGGGTGATGGCCAGGAAGACAGATGTCACCAGAGACAAGGCCGTAGTAGCCTGGAAGGCATACCTAAGTTTAATTGCATTACACTATGATTTGACTTTTAAAATAAATTATGTAAAGTAAAGGTAATCAGATCTTTAAATTTCAGCATGTATTTTCCAGCAATGAGAACTATTACAGCATAGAATAATTTTTCCAAAGCTGTTTGAGGAGCTAGAAATTAAACTGAGCAAACTGTGAAGTTTTTTTGGTTGCCTGCCACTCTGTGTCTTTGATTCTTGCTGGGTCTTGCATTTTTGGCCTTTGTAGGGAAGCTGAGTAGACCAAATGATGTGTCACAGGATAATGAGCTTTGCCCACTGATTTCTTGATAGAGTAACTTCAGGACAGTTTCATTTACGTGAAGGTCCATTTGGGTTTGTGAATGAGCCTTTACAGGTTTGCTGGGAAGGGGTTTCCTATCATGTCAGCAGAATAACAGCAACATTATTTATTTATCTTGCTTTTTGTCTTGGAGTTGTATGTTGCTCTCAAACTTCCTTGTACAATCAATAGCAAAGTCCCTGGTGGCTTGCATGAGGTCTTTGGCATGCCTCCCTTTCCAAGAGAAGACTTCTGTCTGAAGTAGGCTTTTCTTTTTGTTTTAAGGGTCTCAGTATGGGCTTATAAGAACTATTCCAAGCATGAGTCCAGTTTGTAATAGAGAGACTTTTCAACCAGGAAGGTTTGCAGAAATTCGTAGTGACTCATTTGTTTGATGAGCACTGTGTCTCTGAGAAAAACATTTGGCCAATAGACAGGGCCAAGGTTTGGAGATTTAAACGTGTTTTTTGATGCAGCTGGGGTTTGCATTTCAGTGTGCCAGTGTATGGATCCCATTTTGATGCTGAAAACCAGTGTAACTAAGGAGAAGCATGTAGAAGATGAAAAAATAAATTTCTTCTTTTTAAGTTTCACTCAAAAGAGGAGGGGAAAACAAACTATCAGAAAAAAATTAGCATGAGAACTTTAAAATAACAGAAATAAAACTGTATTTGAAACCTTATTCTAGGACAATTCTTCTATTTTTCACTAAATACTTTTTTATTGTAAAACTTCTATTTAATAGCATCCTCAGAGAAACTTTATGTGCTGCTTTTTATGTGTTTTTCTGTCTGTACTGTGGTTGAAGCTGAACACCGATCATTCAGAGTAAAACATACACTGGTTCTTCATTCTTTTGTTCATTTCTTTGGGCAAAAGTTAGTTATATCTCACCAGCAGCAGCCTTATCCTGTCAGTATCTCTTTAGGACTTTGTGCTGTGAACACAGTCAGATAGCTTTCTGCCTTCCCTGTCCCAGCCATGGCTTCCTCTGTCTGGAATAAAATTGTGACATTTTTCTGTGACATCTTCTCATCAACATCAATATAGCTGAAAAGAAACCTTGATCTCTTCCTGCTTCCCTCGAAGACATCCCAGCTACTCCTTTCTTAGTTACTGTAGCAACCTGCTTGTTATGTAACATCATATTGGACTCTGGAGCTCACTGTGCCTCTGGCTATGTCTAAGCCTTACAGAACTCCTCCTGAGTTCCCTCTTAATGCATATTTTCTCTTGGTCTACAGACCTAAAAATCTTGTCTGAGCTTATCTTGTGTCTTGACTACTGCAATGTCCTTTCAGCTGGCCTTGGCAAGTGCAGTCATGGCCTGCTCCTATCCAAAATGACACTGCAGATGATTTTCTGTCCTGTCACTTTGTGTTGTCCTCATTGTATCTCCCTGTTGACATCGTACATGAGCTATATATCTCTTGGCTTTTAACTTCAATGTGAGCTTATCTTTCTCTCCCCATGCTGTTTCATTGATGCAGAAGTGTCCACACCAGCCTCCATCATCATCATCTTGTTAGATTTTTCAAAAAACACCCCTTGTTTATTTATACTTTCCTCATGTTTGTAGAGGCGTTTTGAGAGCATCCCCAGCTCTCCGTATCATGACTTCATCTTTAAATGCTGACAAAGTATGTGACTGTGGGTGGGATACTGATAGGCTGGAACTGCTGATTGCTTGTTAGGATATCTGGTATTGCCTTGTCGTTCCCTTGTTCTTCTCATCTGTCCTTACCTGCCTGTTGTCCCTTATCTTAAACTTTGTGGAGGAAGGACAGGTTGTTTACCTTCTCCTTGTGCAGGGTCCATGATAACTTGAGGCTGACTTGAGGCCAGAGCTTTAACCAATACAGTGGTAGGAAGAATAATTGAGTTATACATAACAGTATTTCCTTCAAAGGCAACTGTGCTTTCATGTCCAGGGAAACACAGAATATGTGATCTAAAACTCGATGAGAGATTGCTTAGTGTAATAAATTCTGAATAGCTGAAGAATCTCCCCCTTTTTGGGATCAGCATTTCTCAGAACCAATCATAAGCTTGGAGCAGTTTAGCCTCTTGATTCCTGTAAAGTAAAAGCGAATAAAATAAACTGGAGTTGGATTTAAAATCTTCAGAATTAGAGTTTTTGTTTGATTTGAAATTAGTATAATGATCTTAATCTGTAGTTATTTGCCTTCTCAGTCATGTGAACAATGAGATTTTTTTTATCTTTATCAGATTTATTCTGATCCTTCTTATGTCATTTTCAGTTTGTTTTCTCTGAGATTCTGCAAATCTTGAGTTTTGCAGTGAGGTTGGTTTGGGTTTTTTTTCTCCCATAATTTACCATAAACTATTTCTTTCTACATGATTGAACTACAATTATACCGTTTTAGTGAGATGTGGTATTTTCTGTAATAGGTTGAATAAGAAAGATGAAATTCAGTTCAGGTGTTCCGAAGCTGTTTGTAAACTCAATCAGGAGAACATGCTAACTGAGCCCCACCTCCTGCTCGTGAAATTTGGGGTTGTATTCCATCAGTTTTTTATATATTCCATTTGATCTCTCACTGATTGAACAACTATTAATATTAAAGTACATTTCATTCTTGAAGACCGTAATGCCTTTGCATCCTCCTTTCATTTCATTTCCACAGCACTTGAATGCATAACCTGGTGAAACAAGCACTTTAAGTGATCCAGGATTTTGGTGATCATCATTTTAGATATTCAGCTTTTAAATTAACCATAAGGATGTGAATAGACTGCAACTGAACTTAGGCATTATTTGGCTCATTGCTGATTTTCCTTCATCTACATATTCATCACAGTTTCGTGAGAAGCAGGTATGTTGATCTAAGCATTAATTCTCCAAGGAAGGAATTCTTATAGGAAAATATGTCCCTGGGACATTAAGCATTTCCATTGTGAGAGTTCTTTACCAACAAATACCAGTCTTTCAAGGATCTGTCTTGCAGGTATATGCTTCAGGGCATGTTTCAAAATGCAGAACAGCTTATCACTATCATGATAGATCGTAACGGGGTTCATTACTTGAATAACAGGGGGGATCAAGGGCCACATGAATTTTAAAAATAAAGTATTTGGGGATTTCTTGGATCCCTGACATCTTGTGCACTTTTAATGAAATGGATGTGTGATTGATGGCTTCTTGACGTTTGCTTTTCCTAATTTTTTTTTCAAGTGAAAAGTAAATTTAATAATGATATTCTATTTGAGCTCAGCTATAACTAGTAATAGAAAAAAAACCCTGACCTTTGTGTAAGTATACTTTAAAGGGAAATGAAAAAACATGAGGATTCTATTTATTTGGTTTAGGAATACTGCACAAAGCCTGCAAATGCCAGAAAGTTCTGACAATTCCCCAATATAGCTTAAGTGGCAGCATATAACTGTAGGCTATCTTTGGAAAATTTGCCTTTGCTATGAAATTTACTGTATTTGCTATCTATATGCTGTTAGGAGGCTAGGATTCAAATAGACCAATTGTCATTAAAAGTATTTGTCAGTGTGGTAAGAGGTTGAACAGGACGCAGAATTTCATCTTGATTATTCTACAAAGAATTTTTCAGCAGAGATACAACCCACTCTCCCTTGAAGTGAGGAGTGCTTCCTGCAGGTAGCTGGGAATGAGTTGCTTGAATTTTGTACGTCAACCCACAATAACACAATAAAATGAAAGCCTTATTATGGCATTTGAAATTTCCCTTTTCCTGGGAAGCAGTCTTAATCAGTCCCTGATTTTATTAGCAAGAAAATAAACACATGATGACAGCAGTTCTCCAGGGTACCTAACTGAGGCTTCAGGGAACTCCTTCCCATTGCTTTTGTGTCCCTAGTAGTCCTCATCCAGGTGTGAACAGTATGAAGATAACCACCACAGTGAGATGCAGTTCCACTTCCTTCTGCTTTTCATAAGTGTCTGCAGCTGTCTGGGAACTGGCATGTCCAGCTTTTGTCTCCTAGGAGGAGAGCCAAACATCTTGCTCACTGTAGCTCGACCTCAGATTGAGAAAAAAAAAAGATTTCTGTATGCTAATTCTTAAAGATAAACTTAAAGTGAAAGAAAGTTTCTAAAATTAGCGGTTTAGTTTTTCCCCGCAGCTTTTTGACTGGAAAAGGTAACTCTGTGTTTGTATTTGGGGAGAGTTTTTGGGCAGGAAAAAGGTTCGTTTGACTCCAGAAAAACAGCGCATGGAAATCAAAGAAAAAATGTAGTCATACTGAAAAAAAAAGTTTGCTGGGAAGGCATACTTCAGTAAGAAAAAGAACTGGTAATAAACAGTGCCCTGGGAGCACTGGAAAGTGAGAGGACTACCATCACGTGTACCTTTAGCTGCCCTTTTTATTTCCCTTCATTTCAGACAGTTTTGCATAGTACTTTATCTAGTCACTTCAAACGCATCAGCTCAGCACAGCAGAGCAAACTTCTATCTGTTCTCTATTCTTCCTTGCTTCTGTACTATTCTGTCATATATCCATATGTGCTTTCCAGCTGTACATTGAGCAGTAGATATCCTTTACAGTTTAGTAAGTATGAATGTGTCGGAGTATTCAAGGTTGAGATCAAAGACATAATCTGTGTTCACTTTTTTCCTCATGATTTCTTGTAGGCCTCATAAAGCTGTAAGGCAAGCTCACATCCTGGTGGTAAGCCACCTTTGCAAAAGGAAATTTTCTTTAAATCACAGCCCAACTCCATCTTTCTTTATATTGTAAAAGTGGCAGAACTGTTTAATGAAAGTGAAAAAAATTATCAAAATATGGCAACCTTTTCCCCTCACTAGGTTTCCATGGTACTGTGCTCATGTAATACACAGTGACATGTGGCCATGGAGAAAATCTGCAGTCTTCCTGGACTGACACCAGAAGTCTACAGTTCTGTTAATTCAGTGATATACAATGTAGCTGACATAGAATTACTTCCATTTTATTTTGGCTTTTAATTTATTTTTTCTCCTCTCTGAAAATAC
Source organism: Zapornia atra (assembly GCA_013400835.1). Lineage (NCBI taxonomy): Eukaryota > Metazoa > Chordata > Aves > Gruiformes > Rallidae > Zapornia > Zapornia atra. The sequence goes on along the minus strand of VZTU01014860.1, from coordinate 13,580 downwards.
TCTGACACTTATATCACTCATTTCGTGTGATGACATTCAGAAGTTCAATGCTAATTAATGTTGCTGTATTTTCTGGATTGCTTAGGACCACAGAGAATTGAAAAGCAGTATCTCCTATGCCTTTGTATCCATCATTTTAGAGTTTTGTTTTGTTACAGTTGATACAACTTGGCTGGATACGTTTGAAATTTTTTTTTCCCTCATAATTGTTTTTCCCAAATAATTGTTAAGCATTTATGTATACCCTTTAGCAGTGCCCAAGAGGCATGTATGACTTCTCTAGTATGATTTGCCAAAGGAATGTTGTTACTTTCTGAGATTCAGGGAGAAGGAACAATTCTTTATCTCAAAGGCTAAACAACTAATGTGGTTTAGATAATACAGATAGACTGAAGACTGAGCAAATCCCAAGGCATAAAGCAGCCCTTCACAAATATTTTGCAGGCCTAGTCAAGAAAATGGCAGGGGGGTTAGAACTAGATGATTTTCGAGGTCCCTTCCAACCCAAAGCATTCTATGTGTTCTGCTAAGGCAGTTGGAAGCAGTAAACAGAAGGTAAGATGAGAGATACTTGGCCTGTGCTACTTAGGAACTCTCCAATCCTTTTTAGGCAGGCTACAGTAACTCTCAGTGGAGTGGTGGATTGGCAGTAGCATGCATGGAGCTGGTGGGTAGGTCCTTCTTACAATGGGGTAGGCATCATGAGCAAACCGAGCAGTGCACAAACACTGAAATTCTGCTATCGAAGTGACACAAGCATGAACTGATGTTACCTGTTCTTCTCCAGGGACATCTGAGTTAGACTACACGTGCTTGCTATTCAGCTCTTGCAGGCAGCAATTCCCTCCTGTAATAGTGTTTTTGGTTTGCTTTTATTAATAAGAGAAGATAGATGAGAAAGTTAGAAAATAGCTGTATTTCTCTAATTAACAGTGAATGAAGTTTTCCATAAAGGGATTGCTCTGGAGAACCTGCTGTATTTGCTTCACAAAAGAGCAGAAGTAATGAACCAGCCTCAACATCTTTGTCTTCCTAATTCAGAATATTTATATGTGCTGAATGGAGATTTCAGTATTGAAAGCACAGTTAATAAAATCCCTATGACCACCTGTATGTTGAGACCACACCAAGGTCTAGCAAGGTCTCCTTTCTACAGGGCTACCTTGGACCCCAAGCACTCTGATTTTGCCTTCCCTGCCCTTGCTCAAGTCTCTGTCTCTTCATCAGCAGATCCTGCTTGACTGACCAGCTTATCTTTCTTGACTTTGTGAATAGTTTTGTTTACTTTGGATCCCCAAGACTCATTTAACAGCAGTCACTGAAATGCAAAGTGGTCAGTAGCATCTCACAACAGTTAGTAGCTACATTCCAGCTGAGAGGACTTGCTGTGAATATTTCTGTGTTTTTCCTCCTTGAGTTGGAGTGCCAGTCCAGTCTGCAGTGGCTGTATAACAGGAGGGTACGTGTTCAGCTATGACTCCCATGCCACTGCTTTAGTCACGCTAGTTTACTTGAACCTGCTTTTCCCATGAATGCCTCTCAGAGGTCATTACATACAGATGCAAGACCTTTTACTGCTCTAGTATGCTGATTTTTCTGTGTAGGTGTAACACTACGTACGCAGTGATTCAGAAGTTACTGAGCCAACCAAACAGAGGCCTTTATGTCCTGTGTCCTCATACTACTTCATTATTTGCATTTGCTGCCACATACCTAAACTGATCTTGCATTTCGTTAGCGGGCCCTTTCCATCGCTTCCTGTGAAACACCTGGCTACAGTTCACTTGAATTTCTGTCATCGCTGACAACTTGCATCGGCTTTGCTGGAATTGCCTTACTGGACATTATTGTTGTTCACTGCAGAACTGAAGGATGGTAGCTGCTGTCTAAAAACCTCTGGCTCAGGATGAAGGTGATGAGAGACCAATACATATCTAGTCTTGACCTTTAGTGTAATACATCATACAATTTTAATTGCTTCATTTTTGGTTTGATTCCAGTTATATCTGGATGGAGGCTGGATTGAAACTAATGCCTGGTTCACTTACTGTTTTTTCTCCTTTGATGACTGCTACTACTTCTTCTTGTTCTTTCTTATTTTTTCTTGTTGTTGTTCTTGCTCTTCTTGTTCCTCTTCCTCCTCCTCCTCCTCCTTCCTCTATCTCTTCTTTCTTCTTGTTGTTGTTCTTCTTATTCTTTCTTCTTTTTTCTTCATCTTATTGTTATTCTCAGTTAATTAAAAAGACAAAAACTCCTAGAGAATGTGGAAAAAATATGATAGAGGTAGCTAAGTATGTAAGTTAGTAGGAAGCTAGAAGCAAAACAAATTGCAGTATTGCTTAGGTGTCAGCAATGTGTAACCATTAAGTGAGACAGGGAAAACCAGAAAGGACAGTTTTACTGACACAAATAAGTAAACATAAAAATAAAACCCCAAAAGGGAAATGAGCACATAGACAACGTGGCAATAAACAAACTGTACACGAGATGAACAGCCAGGGAAATAAATAAGAAAAAGCCAAAATAAATCCCAACAAGCAAGGCAGATGCAAAACCCAAGCACCTGTTAAAAAAGAAAGAGATTGAGCAAATGTTACATGCAAGGGGAAGAAAATCATGCTGAATGGAATTTCAGGGTTGTATCCTAAAATGCCCTGATTTCTATGAATTCCGTTGGAGATTTTAAATTGTGCCAACAGTATAGGTGGACTGCAGTTGGTGGAGGCTTTGAGTTATCATTTGTTCCCAATCATTCTTTTTATTTTTTCCTAAAAAAGCAAAGTCTTCTTTTTCCAGAGGTATGTGGGCATGTTCACTGCTCTGTATGTTGCAGATTCCCCTAAGGTCAAGTATTTGCAATGCTGCCCACAGCCATGTCTTAGGGCTTGGTGTTTCCACAGTCTGTACAGTGAAGGATTTACCTTTTGGTGGAAAAAGTGGTGCTCAGAAACTGGTGGAAATACCATTTATCCAATATAGACTATCTTTACCTAATGAATTAGTGTAAAACCATCCTATTTCAGTTTTGATTTTCTCCTCTTTAGCTGTTCCCTGTTTTTAAAGCTTCAGTGACGGATGAAAACTTTACCTTCTAGACCTTACCTCTTGGGCTATAACGAGGGTTCTTGGAAGAAAAAAGTCATATATATTTTTTAAATCCATGTATTTTTTTCTTTTTCTGAACCAATAGCTTTCACGTTACTTTTTGTGTTATTAAAATACCTCTTTTTCTTTGCAGTAGACCAAGTTAACAAGTAGACCTTAAAAAATGTAGTTCATGACAATTCTGATGTTTCCATTGGCATCTCATTGTTTTTCTTTTCTCTAAACTTAAGCAAAAATAGTTCTTTGGTTGGAATATTTCTTATTTGAAGTTTTGTGCTTTTCTTCAGTGCACTGGATGGTATTCATGTCTGCCAGAGCGAGTACCCCATTTGCTAAAGATTCCTGTTAGGGAGAGCTGTGGTGTCTGTAAAAGTTTGGTTAAAAACTGCCATTCTTCAGGTATCAAAGACAGATAAAAGATAAAAGCACAGTGCAAACTTGGATCCAAGCTCATTTTGAATTCCAGTATTGGTCTGCAGTCCACAATAAAACAGAAGTGAATAGACAGAATTCACAGAGAGTGGTTCCTCTTGGAACACAGCTGAGAAGAAAATCACGGGTTAATTAATTGCTTTGGCAAAAGAGCTGGAAACACTGAAGTTCTGTGCCCCTGCAGGTTATCATATGATCATGCTGCCCAGAAGAAAGCTTGATAAGAAAAGACTGATGAGAATGTAAAGGGCTTGTTTTGGAGAAAGATGTTCACACAGCAGCTGTTTGAAGATCAGCTTTATGAGATCATTTCCATCTTCCCTGTATGATACCCATTTCAGCTACTTTCTTGGTTGTTCTGTCACATACAGATACATTGCACAAAATTGGAAAAAATGGTTTGAGTACTGGTTGAGAGTGGGAGACCTGAGTTCACTGACTTCTGCCAGTGTCTTGTGCAGTGTTGGGCAAAACCCCTCTGCATTAACTCCCGATGAATGAAGTGCTGTTGACTTACAAAGATGTGTCCTGGTTTTCAGCTTGGATAGCAGTAATATTCACAAAGAGCTGGAGGGGCCACAGCCAGGACAGCAGACTCAAGCAAGCCAAGTGGATATTTGATACCGTATGACGTCATGCTCAGTGTGTAAGGCAGGGGGGACCTGCCTGAGGAGGAGGAGGGATTGGTGCTTGGGGGTGAGCTGGGCATTGGGTTCTGGGTGGTGAGCAAATTAAAAGTGTTACTCACTTTATATATTCTTTTATTACTGTAATTACTTTCCTCTTCCTTTGCTGTCCAAGTAAACTGTCCTGATCCCAACCCATAGGTTTTCTCACTTTCATACTTCCAGTTGTACTCCCCATCCCACCGTGGTGGGAGGAGTGAGTGAATGGCCACGGTGCTTAGTTGGTGCCCGGGGCTAAACCAAAACAAGATGTGAAGAAAAATCTATCAAAACATGTGGAGATCCCAGCTACAGCAGAGTCAGGGCCACATAAGGAATCTTGTGGACATAGGCCTGTGATGCTTTTTTTCAATTTATGATACAGTGCTTGGAACTTTACATCACAAAGTGTGAAACTTGTGTTCTCCGAGGCAGATTATAACCTTTTCTAAGCTTTGAAAGCTTTTCTTTCTCATCTGTTGCATACAAGATGAACGTCTCAGGCTAAATTTATGTCTTCATTAGAAATGTGAACTAACTCCTACTGAGATTTATAGTTTGTAAAAATATTTGCACTTTCTAATATACATGTCAAAGCAGTGTGCATGATCCATAGCTTCAAATGGTTAAGCTATAAAATAATTGGGAGTCTAGTCACTTCTTAATTAAAATAACCTGGAAGTATTCCATTAAATGACTTCATATCTGGCATCTAAACATTTGCTTCCAGATTTTATGTTATATCATACCAGAACAGAAGTATCTGCAGAAAGCAGTCTTGAAAAGTTGTCTGTAGGTATTGATCTTTATACTGTCATTTGAAAAAGTGGAACACATCTGAATTCAGAAATATGGGTACCTAAAGAATATTTTTACAGCAGCCATAAAAGATAATATAATCTCTTCAGGGCTCTGTTGTTGTTTAGGGATGCTTATAACAAACAAGTGTCTCACTAATACTGCATTTTGGGCAGCTTTTTGTCTGTTGATAAATGTGCTTTGTGAGTGTCTTTCTGGAACATTGTTCTAGATAAAGTGAAGCAGGACTTACATGAGGAAATGCAGTACAGGACTGCTGGGCCATATTTACATTACCTGAGCAGTGAGCGAGGATGCCCATCTATTCAAGTCACAGAAGTAAATTACATGAAGTTCTGACTCAGTTGAATTGGATATGTCATTGAACAGTGGGATCAGTTGAGCCTGAGAAATCGGACACTGGCATTTCAGTTACCAGTTTCCCAGTTTTTTGCATTAAGGACTGTGTTTGTGCTGTACTCAACATCATAACAAAGAAGTCCACCAGCCTCACTTTTATTTGTTGAAACAAATGCCTTACATTGCAGGAAGCCAGTGTAAAGATTAGCTGCACTTGTGGCTCAGTAGTCAAGGTTCAGCAATTGCTAAGGCTGGCATTGAGCTCTATTCAGAAAGTTACAGTATTTTGGCTGGTTATTGGTGTCTTGTTTTGTTTTGCTTTTTTTCTGGAAATACATATGTCTCAGTTTCAGGGTGCAATTTTAAGAGACAGGAAGCAGAACAGTTTTGCAATCTTTACTATGAAAATTTTCATAGGAAAGTCTAAGGTTAAGATTCACAGGGAAAAGTGAAAGAATTGGAAAAGTCTAAAAAGGAGGAGCCATAATACTGGTTCTCAAATACATTAAAAATTCTGGCCACAAACCAAGGAAAAACAGTGTTTTCCGGGGAAAATCTAGCAGTGGTTGAACCAACCACCTTAAACCTAGGGGAAAACTATTCATAATCCTCACTCCAGGCTTTAACTGTGACTAAAATAGCATCAGAAGCACAAAGGTGCCACTGGAGCTGTTGCATTAGTGTTTTCCTTAAAATGGAAGCTTTCATGTGAACACCCATTGGAAGTAACTCAGGATAATTTTTGAGGTAGACACTTGTGTAGGATGTTGATGACGTCTCTGATATACATGTTTTAGACAAACTTTGCTGCAGAATTTCACAATTGCTAGAAATTGAGTAGCTTTGTAATTGTATCAGATTAAAAAGACTTCCTGAGAATTTTCTCCATGTCTTTCAACCTATGTTCTGTACACCCCTGGATGTTGTAAAAGTGACCAGTTGAAAAAATGAATGATGGAATATGAAATCTGAGTAAGGTTATAGAATCACTGAAAAGCTGAATTTTTATCTAGAAAATTCCACCAGTCTTTTGTAAGCAGAAACTGGACCCTAGGGCACCAAAAATTTGTCAATAAATCCATTCAGAAGACTTTCACTTTTATGATCACCTTACTTCTGAAAGATAAACTTCTGCCATCTAAAACCATTAGAGAGATTACCACGAACCATTGATTCCAGCCCACAAGAGGATTTTATGATGCAAAAGAAAGGGATTTTTCAAAAGATTTTTTTGCAAAGCCTGTTCTGCTGACTTCTCAGCCTGCATTGCTTGCAGTTGGGAAAGCACTGCCTTCTTCCAGAGCAGCGTATAAAACAGTATCTCAGGGGAAGGAGATGGCTAAAGAAATGGGAAGCAGTGTTGATGTTTTATCTTTAAGATAAGGTGCAGATGGACTATGCATAAATCATCAAAATTACTGGATTACTCTTCGTATTAGGAAAAAAATGGATTCTTTTTATTTTTAAATGTAAGAAAACTAAGATGGAGTTACTGCCTTAGAATCAGTGAGGAAATGGCATGATATTTTACAGTCCTGAGAAGTTGATGTCTGAGTCAACATCTCTGTACAAAATTTCGGGAAATATAAAGGAGCTTTCAGTCTCAGTATGCATTCTGTATTCAGTAAAATTGTTGATTATTCATACCTATTATAGAAGCCAAGTCATTAATATTAAATAACTCAAAATGTTGGAAGGACTTCTTGAAATTTAAATAGAACTGAACCATTTCTACAGTTAAATTCTTATCTGTTATTCCCATGATCCATAATTCTTTACACTTGAGAGCAATTTTAGCAGTTTCAAAACGTAGCCAGGTAATGTGTGTTGAATGGTATTTCACATAAGAAAGAGTGATTTTTTAAATTGGATTTTGTAAAACACAACCATTGTAAGGGGCCTGTGAATTAAAGAACGTGGAGCATGCCAGTGTGACAGACAGCTTAATATTGTGCTTTAACAAGCAGTGGAAGTGTTATACTTGACAAAAGTGAAGGTATTTTCTGCAATGAACCCAGCATCTGAATGGCACAGAGAGAGTATTTTCTAATATTTTGTGGGTTTTTTTTTTTCTTCTAGAGTATCAGGGCATCAGGGCTGGTGCTGTTGGAAACCATTCTTTTTGGATCACTTCTTCTGTACTTCCCGGTAAGTCAAACTGTAACTGTGTTTTAAAAATTAGATCCTTGCTGACATTTTAAAACATTGTATGAATCACTGTGGTGGTTTTGGACCTAACCAAAGGCCAAATACCCACCAAGTCGCTCGCTCACTCCCCCCTTCAGCCGAAAAGGGGGAGAAAATAGATATTAGGAGGCTTAGGACTTGAGATAAGGACAGAGGGCTCACTCTGCAATTAGTGCAATGGGCAAAACAGACGCAGCACAGAATAAAGGAAAGAAAAAGGTGATTTATTACTACTTACTACAACTACTACACCCAGTGAACCGGAACGAGATAAGAAGCGGCCAGGTCTTAAAGCACCTTCCCCCCACCCCTCCCTTCTTAGCAAACTTAAAACTCATCCCGATTTTACTCCCTTCTTCCCCCCCCCAACATGGCGCGGGGAGGGGCAGGGAATGGGCAGTGGGGTTCCGGTGATTCCCAACAAGCTGCTTTTCTTCCCCAGATATTATCACTTCTACTTCCTCCCCCCACCCCTCGCCTCTTCGCACTCATGACTTTAATCAGAGATTCGCTCCCTTCTTCCCTCCCGTTCGCAGTACAGGGGGGGCAGGGAATGGAGAGTGAGGGGTTTCAGTCCGTTCCTCCCAAGCTGTCTTCCATCTCAGCTGGGGGGGGGGGCATTCCACATACACACACCCTTCCCCTGCGGCACCGTGGGGTCCCACCCACGCGAGAGTCGTGTCCACGACCTTCTGCAGCGTGAGTCCTCTCTATCGGGGAGTCATCCCCTCACCACAGGCCTCTCAGCAGGACTCTCCCCTCCATAGGGTGCTGACGTCCGGGTCCAGACCCCCCGGCCTGGTCACCCGCAAAGTCACAAGTCCCTTGGCAAACCTGCTGAGGCGTGGATCAATCTTCACAGGCATAGTTGTCTCTGCTCCCCGTCCTCATCCATGGGCTTCGGGGGGACACCCGTTTCACCATGGACTCCACCACGAGCTGCAGGGGAAACTTTCTCTTCGCATTCTTCATCCCCCCCCCCTCCTGCAGGCCTGGCCTTGGAGTCTGTGCAGCTTGTTACATCTTCTCACTCCCGCTCCGGTGGCAAAGTGCGCCTGCCAGCAGTTTTTTTTTCTCCTATATGTGATTCACAGAGGCGCTATGACCAGCTCTGATAGGCTTGGTCTCAAATTCGGCCTTGACTGTACCAGTGTTTTTCAAAACATGGGGCTTGCAGAAAGCTGTAACTGCAGCCTACAGAGCCACTGAAGCAGCAGTTACACTAAACTGCAACAATCACCTTGGTGAAAATATAAATGTCAAAACTGTTTATGTAATGATTAGTTTAATCTGACTATGAAATGTGCTGTCTTCTGTAAATATTCCTAAGAACACTTGAATGTTGTACTGTGTTTGTAATAATTCTCCATTTTCAGTTTAGGGAGCTTTCCAGTGGTTTTTCTCTGGAAGATTTTAGGTCTTCTGGGTTAAGCTGAGCTTTCACTTTGAAAGATAACACTTCTCTAACCCATGCTGTGGAAAAAATATGTAAGATGTGTGAAAAGAAGACACTGATTATACCAAATATTTCTCTGGAATGTAGTACAGAGGAGTGTAATTATTTCAGTGTATTACTGGCATATATTTTGATGTTTCTGAAGGTACATGACATCTGCAATACCATGTATTTGGGAAAATGAGATGGTATTATTCGTATGGTATAAGTGGAAAAACCCAGTCATTTCACAGTCACATGAGAACGATATCACAAAATTCATAAAATAGTTTCTTTCTCTTTTCAGAAATGCCAGAAAACCTGAGTTAGCTAATTGTCACATAACTGCAATATAATGACTAGATATGAGCCAGCAGTTTGCCCAGGTGGCCAAGAAGGCCGACGGCATCCTGGCCTGTATCAGGAACAGTGTGACCAGCAGGGCCAGGGATGTGATCTTATCCCTGTACTCAGCCCTGGTGAGGCCACACCTCGAGTACTGTGCAGTTTTGGGTGCCACAATATAGGAAGGACATTGAGGTGCTGGAGAGGGTGCAGAGGAGGGCAACTAGGCTGATTAGGAGGCTGGAGAACGGGTCTTATGAGGAAAGGTTGAGAGAGCTGACTGTTCAGCCTGGAGGAGGCTGAGGGGAGACATTGCTCTCTACAACTACCTGAAAGGAGACTGTAGTGAGGCGGGTGTTGGCCTCTTCTGCCTTAATAACTAGTGACAGGACATGGGGGAATGTGTTCAAGTTGTGCAAGGAGAGGTTCAGATTGAATATTAGGAAAAATTTTTTCACCAAGAGTGGTGAAGCAGTGGAACAGGTTGTCCAGGGAGGTGGTGGAATTGCCATTCCTGAGGCTGTTCTATGGGTAGACATGGCACTTCAAGAGATGAATTAGAGGTTACAGTGGTGCAGGGCTGACTGCTGGACTCAATGATCTTGAAGGTCTTTTCCAACTTTGATGATTCTATGATTCTACAAAGACATGCAGATCAGAAACAAAGATGGAGTGGTGTATCATACTCAGATGTGTTTATATTCTGTTATCCTCAGCAGCCAGAATCTTCTGTGCTTTTACAGACCATCATGTAGTTACTGAGAGATTAGCTGGAAAACCAAACTCATTAGCAGTTGCAGAACAAGTAGTAAATAAACTGTAGTAGAATGAGGTGTGAAGGATACTATAATAAATGTAGATCCTGATGGAATTTTTATACATTATTTTTTTAATCACATAGGCCTCTGAAGTTCTAAAGAAAAAGTGTGTGGATTTCTAGTGTTTGCCTCTGTCAGGAAGAAAGAAGTTTTGGGGTTTATTCCATATTTTACAAATGTTTTTTACAATTCACAATACCTTTCCCTGCCTTTTCAGATCTTCTTTCATATTCTTTTCCAGTGAGCAGAACAGAAAGCCCATGCACTGCTTCCTCAGCTGGTGTTGAAATGTTGTGAAACATTTACAGAAATTCACAGCATAAGGCATCAAGCAAGGGTTTTCCTTTCTACGGCTGTCTCCTCTTTGCTTTCCCAGAGAACCCTGGAGCCATGTAGTGGCTTCCCCCAGCTGGGGCCAGAGGCCTCATCATACATCTTCCTGTGACTGCAGTCTGCTCACCTGTCATTGATTCCTCAGCTTCTTTCCCAGTTCTTGTCTTGATTCTCTAACTGTTGTATTTCACAAAGGATGAACGTCCTCTGGGGGCTGTCTGGCTTCAGGTGGTCAGCATCAGGGATACCCTTGGTGTAAAAATCTCTCTCAGCAGTGGACTTGAAGAACCATGCCATGAGATACAAGAGATGGCTATCCACAACCTTTAAATGTAGAGGGAGATGAGAGGAAAGGAAATGCAGCTGGGAGAGAGGCATTCAACAACCGACCCATCCCCTCAGCTTTTCACTGTTTTTAGACATTTCTCCCCTTTTTATTTTTTCACTATTAACAGTGTTGAATATACAGCAAGTACAGAATCACAATTTGGCATACTGTGAGGAAAAACCTTCCTCTCAAAATTGCTTATTAGCCTGTCTCCCAGTTGGGATGTAGATACTTGACTAGAGCTTGTCCTTCTTTGCACATCTCATTCTCATACTGTATAAAAAGGTCAACTGAGAACATATTCTGTTAGAAACTAATATATGAAGTGTACGACCTGATTTCTCTCTTATAGCAGTTATATGCTCCCACATTCTTTGCTGGGGTTCTTTTTCTTTCTTAGTGAGGTAATTATTAATCAAGTTGTTACTCCTACAGACTGAAAAAAAAAAGAGAGAAATTTTATCATTTCTATTTTCAAGGTCTTAGAGGAGGAACGTAGAGAGTGTGATAGTGGGAGCTCATATTAATGTTCAGATAGGAAAATGAATCTTTATTTCATCAATTGCAAGAACATGGAGTTATAAAAAAAACAACCAAAACCCACCAAAGCAAAAACCCAAACCTGATACAGAAATACCATGATTATGACATCCCTGTCCTGCAATTTACGGCAAGGAAGATTTCATCCATTTCTGATCCAGTGGAACAATAAAGGTGTGATGGCTATAAAGCATAGCCAGAGAGGTCTGTTATTTTATCTTTAAGAAAGAAATGCCTGTGTTTCTGCAAGATATGAGTGATAGAATGTGAACTCTTGGCATTTTCTTGTACATGGGCAGTATCTAAATGTGCTCACCTGCTTCTTATCTCAAAAAGGAGCACAAAGCCAAGAAAGATGGAGTGAGGAAGAAAGAAAACCTGAGCTCTAAATGGAGATTCTCATTTGCACCAGCTGACATTCACACACATGTTCATTCATAGCAAGGTGCAGAGCATAGACTGTCAATCCTCACTGTGTTGGTTATAAGTAACATACATACAAAGCAGATCTTTTTCCTGGTAGATATCCATTGTTTATGTACTTCTTCCTGTTATTTGGTGTCTTTATTTGTTTCTGAGAAGAATTGGATATAATCTCTAGCTCAGTGATGCAGTTAAAGACTTAGTAACGTGCACACAGAGGTAGAGTTGTTTCACCTGTTTGATCTTCACTTTACAACAGAGTACATTAGAGCTCTAAGGCTAATTAATCTAGATGTCCCCTTTCACACACCCAAATTAGGCTGTGTTTTCCACAGCTAGCATGAAATGCAAATTAAAATGCGGAATGAGTTTGGGCCCAACACCCATCATGCAGTAAGATGTTCTCCTTTAACACAGGGGTGTTCTTTTTGTATCATCTCTTCTTCTATTGTGATTTGGCAGATAAACCCAAAAATCTTCACTTTCACACTCAAGTAAGTACAGAATTACACAGCTTGCCTTAGTGCATGTACACTATAAAGAGATAAAATGACATCATTTCAATTCTAAATAACTCAAATCTCTGTTCATGTAAGGATTTTGTGCAAAATTACATTAATATTTAAAAATCCAAATCCCCTTAGATTTTCTCAACACCACTTTAAGTCTTATGCATCTTTACTCTCCGCTCCTCTACTCTTTACTAATTCTTTTGCTAGATCCATTCGCTCAGTCTGTCTTGGATTGTTTTAGAGCCTCCAGCATACAAATTTCACTGTGTCCAGAAGGGTTTCATTATATTTCTGACTTTGACTACCCTCCAATTAAATGGAAACCAAAACATACTTTGTTGCATTGCTTAATTTCTTTCACTAATTATCATTGTTTTCTTGTCTACACACAGTAATCTATTCATAGTGTAGCACCATTAATTGAAAAATAATATCACCAGCCAGCTGCTTTTGGTGAGAAAAACAGCTGTTACGGTGCCCTTCTAACTTAAATGGAAAGTGCAAATGATGGTCTCCACCAAAATTTATTATTCAAATTCTGCTATATTGATAACAACATACTGATCTTTCCTGAATTATAAGCAGCAGATGAGCTTTGGCTATTAAAAATGCAGAGATTTTCCCCAGCAACTGCTGGGCAGCTCTCTTTTCTGAGGCTCTCATTTTTTCTGTTTTGCTTAGTTATCACAGTAGCATCTCCGATTTCCCTTTACTTAGTCTTTCCAGTTATTGATGAACCTTCTCCAAATGAATGCTGGCCTTTCTAATTGATTTTGCTTATATTTCTTTGTTATTACATTTTGGAGAGAGGGCCAAAACCTGACTGTTTTATGGAGGAGTTTCTTAACTTCTGTACTTGGCATCTGAGGGGAGGATTCTCATTACTTTCCTTTTTCAGAAATACTGACTGTGGTGGAACTTTTAGACCTTTCTGAACATCCTGTCTTGCTAGTGCTTGGAACACATCTTGCATTAACACAATTTTAAAACCTCCTTGCACATTGCAAAGACCTTCAAATAAAGCAAGCACAAACACAACATTGTAATAGAGTAGTCTGTTAATTGCATTAGGGGTCAGATCTCAGCTGATGTTAGGCATCTGTAATGGACACAAGTTAGAAAACAGAAAATTCTGATTAAATACCAGGAAACTTTTTTTTACCATGAGGGTGGTCAAATACTGGAACAGGTTGCCCAGAGAGGTTGTAGAATATCTATTCTTGGAGGCACTGGGACTTAACTAGGTGCAGCCCTATCCTATAAGGCCTGCTTTAATCAGGGGGCTGGACTAGGTGGCCT
>VZTU01014858.1:4997-16924 GCA_013400835.1 Zapornia atra | reverse complement strand
CGTGGCCGCCCTGGGCTGTGTCCCGTGGGGGACACGGAAGCCCAGCGGTGCACAAGGAGACCTGGGGCAGGGGTGGGTGATCTCTGGAGGGGCAGCTGGGGCCTCTCACTGAGGAAGGTGAGGTCTTGGGCCTCTGCCTGGCTCCGCGCGTTGCATGATTGCTTCAGCCAGCTGCCGAGCGCTCCCTCCTGAGCATGGCCCCCGTGGCTGCGTGGCTGTGTCCGAGTGCTCCTGGGCTCCAATGGAGCCCCACGTCCCTTCAGGCATGGGGGAAGTGCCAGCCTGTCGCTGGCAGGGAAGGGTTCTCTCCTTGGCGAGCCCAGGACCTGCTCTGGGTGAGTCAGCTGTGCCAGGCGCTTCTCTCCCGGCCAGCTCAGCGTCCCTCCCTGCGGGTCTCAGCCCCTCGCTGGAGGGCCCCAGCCCCCATCCCGCTGTGTCAGAGCAGCTCCTGTGTCCCTGCTGGGGCTGGGTGCGGCCCCCATGCCTGTCCCACAACCCAGGGCAGGGGCATGTGGGGTTCTGTTGGGCAAGGAGCCGGCTGCGGGCTGGCAGCGGTGCAGGCAGGGCATGCCCACGGCACGGGCAGCTCTGGTGCCTCGCGAAGTGTCTGTGGAGGGGGTGAGGCTGCACCCTCCCAGGTAGAGGAAAGGCAGGGGTGGTCAGGAAGCAAAATCTCTCTGGTACCCCGAGTCCAGCAGATGTGTGCCAGCCCCGTTGCCCACTCTGCGAGCCCGCCTGCCAGCGCGGGGCTGGAGCCGCTTGCTGGGCCCGCAGGGAGCTGCTGGGGGATTCATGTGGGGGTCTGAGCTCCTGCCAGGACCATCCCGTGAGCATCCCGAGGTGTCTGGGAGGCCGGGCAGACCTGTCTCTCCTCCAGCACCCGCTGTCACCCTCCCAGGGGAGTGCAGCTGAGAGCCCCTCGAGGTCCAGCCAGCACCTGCAGCCCCAACCCAGCCATCCCTCCCTCCCCAACCTGCTCTTTCCCCCACCCCGTATTCAGCCCCATCCCACTGCCCACTCTGTAGCCGGTGCCTCTTGTCCCACAGTCCAGGTCCCAGGGGGATGTGCAGAGCACAGAGGCAGACTTTGACAAGTTTGGGGGTGGGTTTTTTTTTCAGCCATCGTGTGAAGAATCAGACACTGTGACACAAATACAGGATTTGGAACCGCAAATAAAAATGGGTTGTGGTTCTGCCCTTTCAAAAATAGCTTTGTCCAGTGTCTTTCACAGTTCTCCTTTTGTTACCTTTCAATTCCAAATGAGGACCTGACCTCAGCCCTCATTTGGTCCGGTGCGGAGAGTCTCATCCAACTGCTGGGATGGCCCCCCATCCCAAATCCCAGCTCTCTGTACAATCCTTACCCTGCCCTTCCCTCTCCAGTGCCTGGCAAGCTGGAGCCTGTTTTTGGCCTGTCCCCTGGCTTCCTGTGGGACTCCNTGCTGCTGCCCCCCCGAGTCCTGAACGCAGCGTCTGTCTTTGCCTCCTGCCTGCGTCCCGCAGCCCCACCGTGCCCTGTTTGTGCTTTCCAGCTTTAGACTGGGGACTATTTCTGTTGATAGGTGCTGCGGGCACTGGGGAAGGAGGAAGCGGGGAGGAAACTGGAGGCCCAGAGTGGGATGGAGCTGTAAATACCTGGCCATGAGCGGTTTTCCTGTGGGTCCCCTTGGGTTCCCTGAGGGTGAGCGCAGCCCAGGCGGAGGGCGCTGCTGTGCCTCCCCCAGCTCCCTCGCCCGGGTCAGGCGGGTAAACTCGGCCACAGGGCATCTTTCTTCCCAAGTTCCTGCATCTTCCCCAAATCTTGGCCCTACCCAGCCCATCCTGCCTGAGTTGCAGTTGGGAATCAGGCTGTGACAGCCTGGCAAGGAGCTTTGGGGAGGATTTGCTCAGTGGGGGTCCCACGGGCTTGGGAGAACCTTCTGCTGCAGAGGCAAGAGCCATCCTTGGCTGCCGTGCCTGGCCCTCCCTCCTCCAGCGCTGGCCTCTGCTCCTGCCGTTGGCTGTGCTGGGCTCCCCGGCAGCCAGCTGCTGGCTCGCGGGATGGGGCTGGACCGCTGCCACCTAGCTCCTCTCCCAGCCCCCTGCTGCCATCCCCAGCGTCCTGCTCTGCCCTGCACGAGGTGCTGCTAGGAAAGGACACGGTGTCCCTGCGTGCCGTGCGGGGCGGTGGGGCTCTGCCACCCGCCCTGCCCTTCCCTGTGCCCGTTCCTGGGTGAGCAGCTCCTCTGGCCGGACTCTGCTCCCCACTGCCAGTGCTTGGTGGGGGAGAGCGTTGGGATGCCCAGCTATGGAACCAGCTGCTGCTTCAGTCATGCAGGAGGAGCAGTGTCGGGCAAGCCCAGCAGGCCTGGCACAGGCTCTGGGAGACAAGCTTGGCTCCCACAGAACTTGCTCCAAGCACTCTGGGAGAGGTGGCCAAGGCTTGGGGGGGTTCTGCCTCGGGGTTGGGGGAGGCACGGCAGGGGCTGCACTGGTGTGACTGCCCCAAGCGGGGTCCCCTCTGGCTGAGCACGGAGAGCCGTGGCTGCCCATGCCTCCCTCCCTGCCCCTGTTCGTTACCTGTGTTGGCTTGCCCTATGCTCTTGCAGGTTTGTGGGGTGCAGTGAAGCCTCCAGGCCCCTTGGTGGGGAGTGGGGGGCCAGGGGGAGGGTCTGAAGGTGGCTGTGGCACCGGGCAGGGCAGCCTGCGTGCTGCTGGGCCAGGCAGGTTGCTGTTTTGCTCCTTGGGTATGAAAGGTCCCATTCATCCGCTGCTGCAGGGCTCAGGTTCTCATCTGGGCTGAGCTGGGTCCCTGAGCGTGTGTTAAAAGCAGAGGGGATTATGGAGTGGCTCCAGCCCGGCCGTGGGGGCGGCTGTGATGCAATGAAAATATTACGAAAGCTTCCCCAGGCTGATGGATGGCGGCTGCCGGCCAAGGAGCTGAGCGTGGCTCGGGCAGAGCCTGGCAGCAGGACCACGGTGGCTGCCTTGGGTTTCCTCAGCACCGTAAGCGTGGGATGGGTGGGGGTCCTGTCCAAGCAGCCCCCAGGCTTGGCAGTGGCCAGGCCCTGCGGGGTGGAACTGGAGAGGATGATGCTGCTTCTGCTGCCACTGCTCCTGTCAGGGGCTCGGCGCAGGACCCGTCTCTTTTGGGGTCCAGCCAGCTGGTTCTCTGCTTCCAGCACTGCAGGGCCATGTCCCTCCAGGATGGGGGTCTGAGAACTCCCCGCTGGCCCCCGCCCCAGCTCTGCTCAGTGCCCCATGTCAGCGCTCGGCTTGGGTTTCCACTTTAATTAACTCGAGCAGGAGGAACATGGAAAAACCTGGGCTGGAGCCGCC
The DNA here is from genome assembly GCA_013400835.1 of Zapornia atra. NCBI lineage: Eukaryota > Metazoa > Chordata > Aves > Gruiformes > Rallidae > Zapornia > Zapornia atra. Next base: position 13,607 of record VZTU01014858.1, on the reverse strand, counting down.
CCCGCCTGCTTTCCCCAACAAAGGCCTCATTGAGGCCTGCCCGGCACCCTGCCATGCCGGTGCCCGGTGCTGAGAGCCAGTGGTGCCCAGGCTGGGGGGCAGGGCGCTGGGTGTCCCTCAGGTCTGCATGGGGCCTGCAGGCCAGCAGCAGCCATTGCAGGGCCCCCACATGTCCCATGGCTGGGTGGCTGCAGGCCGGGGATCCCTGTCCTGTGGAAGGGTGATGGGCACAGGCTGGGGGCTCAGAGCGGTGGGGATGGGGGACCCTGGTGCAGTGAAGCTCTGTTGTGGGAGACTTCAGCTCTCCCTTGCCATGCTGGGTCCAGAGCAGCACCATGGAGGGATGGGGTGTGGGGACCAGCCATGTGGGGAGAGACCAAAGTCTGGGACAGCCCCAGCCCCGTGTGAGCCCCCCGTGCTGGGGGGCAGCAGGGCTGACCCCAGCTTTGCTCTGGGGTTGCAGCAAGCCCGGCTGCCTATATGTGGGGGTGGGTATGAGGACATGAGGATCTCTTGTAAGCCACGGCATCACCCTGTGCTCACTGGGGTCCCTGTGTGCCCCCCTCACCACCTCACTGGTTCCTGTACCCCCCTCACCACCTCACTGGTTCTTGCAGACACGGAAGCTGTCAAAGACGGAGCGGCAGCGCTTCAGCGAGGAGGTGGAGATGCTGAAGGGGCTGCAGCACCCCAACATCGTCCGCTTCTACGACTCCTGGAAGTCCTCTGTCAAAGGCCAGATCTGCATCGTGCTGGTCACAGAGCTCATGACATCCGGCACCCTGAAAACGTGAGCAGGGACTGCCAGGTCAGGGGGCACAGGGAGGGGATGGGGTCCCTGTGGTGACAGGGAGGCGAGGGACAGGTCTGCACCCCTCACCTGGGCACTTGATGTGGACTTTCGGGTGGGAATGATGGGCTGTGGTGGACTTGGCTGGGATCTGGGTGGAAGATGAGTCAGGGCTGGGCGCTGGAGATGGGAAGCAGGGGTCACTGCTGGATGTTTGGAGACCCAGGGGCTTCACTGGTGCCATCCTGCATGGGGACAGTGAGGTGCAGGCGCTGTGGTGCTGAGTGGGGGGATGGCACTTGGGGCACAGCACTGACCACTCACCCCAGCTGGCTGCTGGCACTGTTGGCCTGGGCAGCTCTGCTCCTCCTGGGCTGTGTTTTCGGCACTGCCTCTGCAGAGTCCAGCTGGGGAGGGGCCTGGAAGCCCCTGATGCCAAGATGTCCCACTGGGGCTGGTGTGTGGGGCTGAGCCCAGGGCCTGGAGCTGAGCCCTGTGTGTCCCCCCTGCAGCTATCTGAAGCGGTTCAAGGAGATGAAGCTGAAGGTGCTGCAGCGCTGGAGCCGGCAGATCCTCAAGGGACTGCATTTCCTGCACACCCGCTCGCCCCCCATCATCCACCGTGACCTCAAGTGTGACAACATCTTCATCACCGGCCCCACCGGCTCCGTCAAGATCGGGGACCTGGGCCTGGCCACGCTCAAGCGAGCCTCCTTCGCCAAGAGTGTCATCGGTGGGTCCTGGGGGGGTTGGGCTGGTGGCTGCCCCGCAGGGACTGCGGGTAGGTGGGTGTCACAGAGGTGTTGAGCCCCACTGCTGCCCACAGGCACCCCCGAGTTCATGGCGCCGGAGATGTATGAGGAGAAGTATGACGAGGCGGTGGACGTCTACGCCTTTGGGATGTGCATGCTGGAGATGGCCACCTCGGAGTACCCCTACTCCGAGTGCCAGAACGCTGCCCAGATCTACCGCAAGGTCACTTCGGTGAGCGGCCCTGGCACCTGGGCTGGTGGCAACACTGCCGGCTGGTCCCCTGGCCATGGGACCTGGCTGTGGGGGCTGGACAGGCCAGTCAGATGTAGCTGTGGGGCCTTGCTGCTCCCCAGAATGTGTCACTGCGCAGGTTGTGTAAGCAGCTAAGGATAGGCTGGGTGGTGAGAGGGTGCTGTGCCAGGGCGCAGGGCAGGGGGGCTGTGCTGCCTGCACGTTAATGGGGTGGAACGGGGGCGGGTTGGCTCGGCCATCCCCTGCCTGGGGCACAGTGGCTGCCCAAGCCGGTCCTGGCTGGCTCCTGCCTGCTGGGGTGGAAACCCAGCGCCTCGGGGCATCCTGGGCACCGCGTCCATGTGGGTACACGTGGCCCAGGAGCCCTGTCCCCACGTGTCCCCTGCTGCCGGGGGGACTGTGCCTAGGGCACCAGGGGCTGCGGCTGCCTGGGGAGTGTCTGGCTGCTCATGGCTCTGCAGAGCTTGGGTCAGCTCCAGGCCCTGCAAACCCAGCGCGGTGGCAGGGTCTGACACCCAGTGTCACCCCCAGGGCCTGAAGCCCAGCAGCTTCTACAAGGTGAAGGTCCCCGAGCTGAAGGAGATCATCGAGGGCTGCATCCGCATGGACAAGAATGAGAGGTGAGGGGAAGCAGGGGCCTGGGTGGCAGAGCGCCTGCCAGGCCCCCGCCCCGTGCTGAGCTGTGCTCCCCCAGGTACACCATCCAGGACCTGCTGGAACATTCCTTCTTCCAAGAGGACACGGGGGTGCACGTGGAGCTGGCTGAGGAGGATGATGGCATCAAGTCAGGGCTCAAGCTCTGGCTGCGCATGGACGACACGAAGAAGCTGCATGGCAAGTACAAGGACAACAACGCCATCGAGTTCCTCTTCGAGCTCTACAAGGACGTGGCGGAGGAGGTGGCCCAGGAGATGGTGGGTGCGGGGAGAGGGGGACCCTGGGCACCGTGAGGGTCGCTGCACCCTGGTGTGACGAGTCCCCTGCCATGCAGGTGGTCCTGGGCTTCGTCTGCGAGGCCGACTACAAGCTGGTGGCCAAGGCGGTGAGGGACCGCGTGGTCGCCATCAAGCGCAAGCGGGAGAAGCTGAAGCGCGCCCAGGATGTGCTGTCACCCGCCGAGCCCGAGCAGCCGCCAGGCGTCCTGCGGCTGCTGAAGGAGCTCAAGTCCCCGCTGCCGCCCGGTGCCCCCGCGCCCGTCCCCGCTGCCCCTGGCTCTGGGGACTCTGTCTTCAGCAGCAGCTTCCCCCCGGAGCCCGAGGAGCCGGAAGCTGACCAGCACTTTGCCTACCGGCACACCAGCTACTCCTCAGCCACCTGTGCGTAGGCGCCGGGCAGGGGGGGACAGCGGGGTGCAGGGGAGGGGGCTCCGGCTCCGGCCGTGCTCACACAAGCGCTCCTCCTCCATAGCTGACTGCGAGACGGATGGCTACCTGAGCTCCTCTGGCTTCCTGGACTCCCCAGACCTGGCTCATCGCAGCTTCTCATTGGGGGACCCTGCCAGCCCACCGCCCACCCGCCCCGCACGCTGCTTCCCCACGGTAAGTGGGATCCCACGGGACTGGGGCATCGGAGCAGCCGTGGCACCGGCTCACGCCATCCTCTCCCCACAGAGCATCGCGGTGCAGCTGCCCACCGAGCGCCTCCCCCCTGCCAGTGGCTTCTCCTCCCCCGTGGACAGGTGNTCTCCGCCCCGGTTGACAGGTGAGGCCCCAGGGGGGGAGGAAGTTAGGGAGGGGGGTCAGGCACGGAGTGTGGTGGCTGGGAGCGGCTGCACTGACGCTCTGGCATTGGGACTTCCCACAGCTACACCTCTGATGTGGCATCAGGCATGAGCGACGGCTGTGAGGGGCTCTCAGCCAGCGAGCGGAGCACCAAGCTGCCGCCCAAGCGAGCCTCAGGGAAGCTGCTGCGGCGCAGAGCCCGGTCCAGGCTGCGCATCACCAATGTGAGTGTTGGGGTGCTGGGGAGGGGGGGTGGACCGGCATTCCCCCTGCTGAGCCAGCACTGCTGTCCACAGATCTCCGACAAGAACGACCGGGTGGTGGAGTGCCAGCTGCAGACCTACAACAACAAGATGGTGACCTTCAAGTTCGACCTGGACGGGGACAACCCGGAGGAGATTGCGGCTGTCATGGTGAGCGCGGGTTGGGGGCAAGGGTGAGGGTCTTCCAGGCTGTTCCGGGTGCTGACCGACCAACCAACCCTCTGCACCCAGGTCCACAACGAGTTCATCCTCATGTCAGAGCGGGACAGCTTCATCCACCGCATCCGGGACATCATCCATCGCGTGGAGACCCTGCTCCGCAAGGACGGGCGCGATGCCCCCGGACTGCCCGAGAGCCCCGAGGCCGAGCGCGGTGTGGGCAGCCCGGTGAGTGCCCAGCCCCTCCAGCGTGGGGAAACCAGCCACTGCTGCCTGCTGTGCCTGTGGAGGGGGGTGGCGGGGGGGGCAGCGGGTGCTTGGCTCAGCCTGTTCGGGGTCTCTGCCCCGGTGCCGAGCTCAGCTGTATCCCCCTTGGCAGGCGGACCTGCAGCTGCAGGAGCTCTCGTGCTTCATCTCCTCATCCTCACTCAGTGGTACGTCTCTGCCCCTGTACCCTTGCTGTCTCCCCCACCCCAGCCCTGTGCAGGGTGGGTGATGGCCCCAGCTGAGCTGGGGGTGGGGGTGGGTGTTCTATGGGGCACATCCTGCCTCCACTGAGCATTGCCCATCACCACTGTGCTGCAGACCTGGGCTGCACCAGTCCGAGCCTCTCGGTCCAGTCCCCAGTTGTGCCGTTGCTGAGCAGCTCCCTGTCTGAGAACGACCTCGCCAGCCCCGCGGAGCCACTGGCAGCCCCGGCCCGTGAGCTGCGGCCAACACTGCCGGGCTCCCCCGCAGGTACCGGCCCCAGCAGGGTCTGGCACATCCGTCCCTTGGCTGGTCACCTGGTGGCACGGGGCTCGGAACAGCCTGGGCAGAGGGGAGGGGGTCAGGGGCTGCTCCTGACACTCCTCTCTCTGCAGGCTCCACGCAGACCTGGCCCCTCATCTCGACAGCTCCCTCCTGGCTGATGGCATCGCCAGCGTTCCCGCAGACCCCACCAAGCACCCCGGGGGGGGCTGTCCCCCCAGCCGTGCCCCAAGGCCTCACGTCCCCACCGCCACTCCCCGTGTCCCCTGTCCCCAGCGAGCCCAGCAGCCCCCTGAGCCCCCCTGGGACCAGCACGCCCTGGTCCCCTGCAGCCCCCCTCCTGTCCCTGGCCAATGTCTTCTCCCTGGCAGTGATGAGCGTGGCCCACACGCTGCTGCCCGCTGTCTCCTCCATCACCAGCTCGGGTGGGCACCTCTACCCCCCGTTGCTGCCGCGGCCACAGAGCCTCGTCCTGGGGCCCCCACGCTTTGTCTACCCTGACCCTGCCAGCATGGCCAAGCCAGCCTCAGCCAGCGGCAGGATCCTGGAGTCATCCAGCGCTGCTGGGGGGGCCGTGCCAATCCCATCCCTGGCACCGGCCCCCACCATGCCCCCAGGCAGCGAGGCTGTGGGGAGTCCCCTGCCATCGCTGAGCACAGCCATGCCAGGGAGCCTGGAGGTGAGTGTGTGGCTGGTGGGGGGCTCCTCGGGCTGGGGCTCAGTGCCAGGGGGGCTGGGTTGCCACTGCTGTGAGTTGGGGCAGGGAGCCCCATGACACGGGGAGCCCCTGGGATATTGGGGGGGGCCTGAATGGGCTCTGGGTGCTGGGAATGAGGGAGGGATGGAGACATGGGGGGGCCCGGGGTGGGGTGGCTGACGGCACTTGGGTGCCCACAGGTGCCTCCTGGCTGCCCCAGGCCCAGCCACCCGCTCATCATCTCCGAGGCGCCAGCCCCCGGTGTGCCCAAGGCCCGGCTCTCGCCCATCAACGAAGGTGAGGTGGGGCAGGGCTGAGGCTGTGCCACACAGCCATGCCCACGCTCTGCGGGCACTGCCACGTCCCCCCCCAGCCCTCGTGCCCCACGTCCCACCAGCTGCCCTTCTCCCAGCAGAAGCCAAACCCCGGATCCTGGGCAGGTTTCGGGTGACGCCAACCAAGGACCCATTGTCAACCTCAGCGGTGTCGGAGAGCAGTGAGGGTGAGCAGCGCGGGGCAGGGCTGGCAGCGAGCGGCTCCCCGCTGCCCACGGCCCATGACACAGGGCACAGCTCAAGCAGTGACTTGGGCTCGGCGCTGGAGACCGCGGCGCAGGACCCCGAGGCCAAGGAAGGGCTGACCGAGGGCACGGCGGCAGAGGGTGACCGGGAGGGCCCGGGGGAGGAGGCTGCAGAGAGCGTGCCACAGGCGGTGCTGAGCCAGGTGTGGCTGAGCTACCCCCGCACCCTGCCCTACCTGAGCAGCGACGACACCGAGAGCGAGGACGAGGAGATCTGGGAGGAGCTGCAGAACCTGCGCCAGAAGTGAGCAGCCCCCCCCGAGGGGCGTGAGGGGGAGCAGGGTGGGTGGTGGGCTGCACCCAGGAGGGGACAGGACTTCCCACGTGGGATGGTGTCCCCTCCCCAGAGCCCCCTCATAGAATCCCAGCCTGGTCTGGGTTGGGAGGGACCCCAAGGATCACAGAGCTCCAACCCCTTGCCACAGGCAGGGCCACCAACCTCCAGGCCTGGAGCTACACAAGGTTGCCCAGGGCCCCAGCCAACCTGGCCTTGAACACCCCCAGGGATGGGGCACCCACCCCCTCTCTGGGCAGCCTGTTCCAGCCCCTCACCACTCTCTCTGCAAAGAACTTCCCCCCAATCTCTCCTCTAACCCTTCCCTCCTCCAGCTTCACTCCATCCCCCTTGTCCTGCCAGTCTCTGCCCTTTAANCCTTCTCTTCTCCAGGCTGACCCAGCCCAGCTCCCTCAGCCTCTCTCCATAGGGGAGCTGCTCCAGCCCTCTGCGCTTCTCCGTGGCTCCTCTGACCCCTCTCCAACAGCCCCACATCTCTCTTGTGTTGGGCCCCAGCTCTGGACACAGGACTCCAGCTGGGGCCTCCCCAGGGCAGAGCAGAGAGGGACAATCCCCTCCCTGTCCCGGCTGGCCACCTTGGTGCACGGCTCGGCTGCCACCCCCGTGTCCTCCCCAGGCACATGGCTGAGGTGCAGCTGCTGCAGAGCGCCCAGAAGAAGGAGATCGAGGAGCTGTACCTGCGGATGGGGAAGCAGCCGCCGCTGGGCATCGTCTCCCCCGCAGCCATGCTGTCCAGCCGCCAGCGCCGCCTCTCCAAGGGCAGCTTCAACCCGTCCCGCCTGCAGCGCCTGGAGCTGGCACAGCCCCCAGGTACCAGCCCCGCGGCCGGGAAGGGGGACCCCTGGGGCTGGGGTGGGGGTCAGGCCTGCGCAGGGCACAGCTCTGCCCCCACCGGTGCTCCCCGCTCAGGGCTGCTCTGTCCCAGCAGCCATCATGCGCCGTAACTCGCTGAGCGGCAGCAGCACCGGCTCGCAGGAGCAGCGGCTGAGCAAGGGGGTGACCTTCGCTGATGATTTTGGCCGAATGGTAAGTTTGGGGGGGGGGAACCGAGCCCGCTGCTGCGGCCCCGTGCCGCGCCCAGCGGGTCCTCGCTCACCGCTGCCTCTCTCCCCAGTAGCCAGCTGGCCAGGAGTGACTTAGTGAACTACCTCAACCAAGTGCCTGCTGCACCTCGCAGGAGGACAGCCCGGCCTGGCCCTGGGGCAGCCAGCACCCTCAGCAGGGTACCCGGGGCCGGGCAGGCCTGTCCCATGCTTGTCCTCCAGCTTCCTCCCTCCTCGTGCTGCCCAGTGCCCTCCCTGCTGCTCCCAGCCCGTCTGCAGGAGCCCAGCCCCAGCTGCAGGACGCGTGCGAGGTGCTGCCATCCCTCATGGCTTCACTCCCAGCTGAACCTGCGCAGGCAGAACCGGTCCCAGGACAGCCCAGGCCCTGCCCCGGGCCCTGCCAGCCCTGCTCCCTGCCTCTCCTGAGCCCGGCGTCCCCGGGGCCGCCCCACTCGCTGCCCCCCTCATCTCACCCTGTGCAGCTGAGAACAAGCTGCAGCGTGAAGAGCTCTTCTCAGGCTGTGAGGCGATGGAGCCGGTGCCCCGGGCATGGCAGTGGGTGTGCTTTGTTACAAACCAATGTCTGGAAAGTGTTTTCATAAATACAAATTAAATACAGATGGGGTCTGCCTGTGTCTGTCCAGGGGACTTGCAGCCATTGGCCTTGCTGTCAGCTCTTGACAAGAGGTGATAAATGAAGAGCAAGGCAGAACACTGCCCTGTCCTGGCAGGGATCTGAGCAGGCAGCAAGATCCTGAGCTGGCCTCTGGCCACCAGCTGCTTTAGCAACAGGCACTGACACAGTCTCCATGCAGAGTGTTTATTGTGGAAAGTGCTGGGCAGCAGGGCACCCCTGCCCTTCCCAGGAGAACGGCCCCGGCAAAGACCCTGCTGGGTCTCCGGGAGGAAGGCGGCTGCCCGCAGGGGAGGAAGCCCTGCCTGCAGGGAGCCCCCCCCTCCGGAGCGTTTCCCGGGGCCGCGCTGAGTGCTGCGCAGGCCCAGACCCCGCCAGGGCAGCTGCCCCAGGCGACGCCCGTGTGGTCCGGGCTCGCCCTGCAGCTCGCTCCCGCCGTTTACCGGGGCCGGGACAGGCCGTGCAAGCCGTGCTCAGCTCGCTGCGCTCTCGGCCCGCGCCTGTGCCCGCGCCCGCGCCGCCTCTGCCTCCTGCTCCAGCTCATCCAGGAACCGTTCCTGCGACACCGAGTAGAAGGTGTAGCCGTCTGGGCGCGGGGGGGTTAAGGAAAACCTCGGGCGCGGTGCAGCCGCCCTCGGCCCCCGCCCCGGCCGGCCCCCGCTCCGCCCCGGCC
>VZTU01014852.1:23680-54018 GCA_013400835.1 Zapornia atra | reverse complement strand
ATTTAAGGCTGAATCATGCATGCAACTTCAATCAAATTGAAAAAGTGAAGATACAGATTTACAGCACTGAAGTCAACTCAACCCTTCAGTCCATGCAGAGCTTGTGAAAGGAATACAGAACCACTTAGTGCCTCCACTCTGATTAAACACAGAGAAAGACTCAGCCATTAATTGTATTGCTCGCATGTAAATTCACCAACCTCAAACTAGGTCCAAAGCCAAATAAGATTTATAAATGCTTCCAGTGGCATTTTCCACACAGATGGAAAACATGCAACAAGGTTGGAAGAGCAACGAATGCAGGGTGTAACCTCTCCATTTGAAGTTTTTAATCACATCAGTATTTCTGAAGTCCTGAATCAACAACCAGTATTGATCTTGCATTTTAAACACCATCCCATTTCTATTTGTCTACTCAAAGTAACCTTTGCTCTTTATCTATGATATACTTATCTATTTCTAGAGTAACAATACCTCCTAATTTCTTATCATCAGCTAGTTTCATTACTACAAACCTTCTTTTGTCATTTAATAAAGACATTTACTAATACTTCAGAAGTTGGTTTTCACTGCCTTCCACACTGTTTAATCTCTCACCATACTTCCTGCATGCCTTCAGCAAGTTCCCTACTAATATAATTTTTACATTAAAAAAGTTTAAGTAATAAATTCCCACTGCTATAGGATATCAAATGCTTGTCTAAAAAGAAAAAAAAGACACTGCTTTTCCTTTGTCAGAAAAACAAAAATCAATTATCTGATTCAACAGCATTAAGTTAGTCTGCCCTGTTACACCATTGTATTGCATTTTATCCAATTCTCCACTTAGCTCCATGTCTATAATTATTCTTTCTTTTAAATATTGTTCTAAACCTTGTATAGCTCTGAAATCTGAATATCAGACCTCTGTTTGTTTCAACCCCTTTTATCCATACCTGAATAGTGTTGCTGTGATTGCTGTAGCACAACCACCCACCTGGCAGATTCAGAGAGAGAAAGGGTTTACCATACCCATGAAATAGATGTTCTTTCAACTAAGATGGAAATTATTGCACCTTCTTATTTGCACAAATAAAGCACTTCAACTCTTCCCTTCATTTTGAATTTGGTAATCTTACTGCCATCTCCTCCTTTTATAACAGCCAGCCAACTCATGTCAAATGCTGTATGGAATCTTTTGATTCAAACGGAGAAAGATTTTATCTTGACCAGTTCTTTCTGAGTGGCACCTCCACTCTTACTTCTAAAGCTAAATTTTTTTTTTTTTACTATTAGCTATTATACCTCACACTTGTATTTTCTGAGCTCCAAAAATAGTTTTCTTGGCTGTTCTTTCCTGTATTTTTTCAACAGTCTTAGCAGGCGTCTAGTTCCCAAATGACTAGAAAGGCTGCACCTACAGATCAATATAAATAGAATAAATAATGATAAATAGTAACAATTCTTCAGTTCACATATTCCTTTCAAATTCAACCTTAGGTATTTATGTTAATAAAAACTGTTATAATTTTTCAGAGACATGATTTTTCGATCATTTGCAAAGGGATTTTTTTTTTAGTTGAACTAAAGAAGCTGCTATTCCCCTGATCAAAAATAATATAAGCCACAGTGACTTTTATTTTTAATCACAACTTTCCTCTAAGAGGTTCTATATATTCCTAATCAGTATGAGAACACTGCAGATGATTAACTTGATTAGATTTTCTCTCTGAATACTAATAAGATTATTCAGGAACACTACTACACTCATTTTGCTGCACAATCCCCATATGAGAATTTTCTACATGTAAAGATCTATATTTAGCATCTGTCTGTGCCTCCTACGGTCACACAAAGGAAGGGAAGGTCATAGAAAATTCTAAGGCCCTCTGGGAAAGTAGGAAATTGCAGTAAAATTAAAGGGAAAGCTAACAGTTATACTGATGCCAAACAGCCCACATACACAGTTCCCCACAAAATCTTTTCAGAAATTCCATGATTTCTATCCTGACACCAAAGATGTAGTCCACAGACTCCTGGGCACCATTGAGGAACACTGTCAACAAATACTGGTAAGGAAAGAGAGAATGAAGGTTCCAAGAAGAAAAATGAAGCAAGACTTGCTGGGAAATACAAAGTCTTAATGAAACTAAGCAGGTCATCTCCCACTTAGGTGCTCAAGAAAACAAACATGCAAACAAAAAAGATTTCTGTTCCAAAATTATTTTTTTCAGAAGATATACAAACCTAACAGGCTTTTTGAACTAATTTTGCAGAACCACAATAACCCAATGTTGAATATTCAAGTCTCAAAATCAACTGTTCATTGACAGCTGGAACATGTAAAAATGTTATTGTTCCAGAAGTAATCTCATTCCTTGCTTTAATCTTTTTATAAGGGAAATTTAATCTGTTTCTTGAGGGAATTCAAATAGAATACAAAGTTTGAAAGTTTCTTAAAATTATGAGCTAAAATATGTATAGAACTGTAATTTTTAATTCATGTATAGGATACGTTTACTTTTATTTTTTTCCCCTTGATACTCATTCTGACCTATATTTCACAAATCCAGATGAAAACATTTGGCTCTGGGAAATGACAAATGCTCTAGTAATACTAGCAGTCTAAGGATTAAAATTATGGTTTTATTTAAGCTTTATACCCAAAATCTGTTCCTGAGCTTGCCACAGCTTTGAAATTGTTCGTCAATACACCAGCAACCAATAGCTACAGATAATTCTTACAAACTCATGAAAACACTCACCTTGCTGTCTCCCTCCACTCTGCATCTTCTCCTTCACGCCAACAAATTTCATCGAGTTCAGTAAAGAGATCATGAGGAATGTGCTCCTCATCATCATCTTCTGTTCCAAGAATAAATTGCACCCTTTGTGATGGGGTATCTGGTGAAGAATAAAAATATTAAGTCCAGAACACAAATTTTTTTTCTCCAAGCAAACACGGATCTACAATTTCACCAGATTATCCAGACTCTTTCATCAATATCACTTACAGCCACACAGAAAACATGGTTATAGTTATGCTGTAAGAACATTTATACACGAACACTTTCAGACTGAGACCTCTATTTACCGCAGCTGTCTCATCTGCTAATTAAACAAACTCATCTAAAGATAGAATGTGACTTACAGAAGTAGTGACTATTGGAAGCTGGAATGGTATCTCACAGGAAAAGGTAGCACAGATAGCAGCATGATAGAGCCAACAATAGTCTTTTACTCCGGTGTTATAAAAATTACTTTGCCACATCCTAAGTCTAAATCTATGTATCTTGCTCAGCTCACAAAGCTTGTGTACTAAATGTGCCAGCTAGCAGGAGAAAGCAAACAAAGGAAAACTCCCTAATGCCAATATACAAGTGGGAACTCTGAAAATACATCACTATCTACACCTTCCATCCACTGCCCCTTTGTAAATTGTACATGTTTACATGGTTAGACTTGCCCAGATGACCAAGTCGTTTATCTGTCCCAACTTCCCCATTTATACTTCCTGTCTCCATCTTCCCTCTATGTTCCTATCACTAGTTATTTTTCTTCATAACCTTTCAGTGCAGACCACTTTAATTTATTTTGGAGACACAGCTGGGTTTTTTTCATATCACTCAGAAAATTTCCACAGCTCACAGATCACCTTAATGTACATGTATATTCAGTGTTCATAGCTCAATGCTGTAAATCTTCTTATTTAAATGTAAAAAACTCAAATGAACAAACTCTGGGTGAAACCCAGTCTCTCTAGAAATGCATAGTTATTTTTACTTCTAATGTATTTTAGATTTCTGAGAGGAATCAAAAGTCCTCTGTGAGAGCTGATAGGGGCCAGGCTGCCAGTCAACCGAAAAATTGATTATCCAGCAGAGCAGCTCAGCGATTCCTTGAACATTGTCTAAATAAAGTTCTGTTCTACAACCATATTTCTAAGACAAGTTATAGTATTTTCCATCTAGCAGTAAAGAGCATCACTGCACTGTATCCTCAGATCTCTGAATTTTGACAAATTGCAATGGCAACACTCACTGAATGCTAGTTAAAGAACAAACGCAACACTGATCAAAAATAATTACCTAAGCCACTGATACAGGAGATTAAACCCTGCAGTAAAGACAGTCACCTTTTATTGTAGCAGTAGTAGTAAACTTGCTGTAGCACTGAAACAAACTATACACAGCAATTTTCACGTGAGTTCTGTTTGCTTAAATAGACTGCAAAGATGCAGTATGGTCAAACCTACTCCTTCACAAAGCAAGGAAATGAAACCCAGGAAGAGAACAGGAAAGGAGGGAGAGAGAGATGGGCTCATCTCTAAAGAATGGAGCTGCAAGGGGACAACTAAAGACAACAGAAATTAGTTTTGGTGAATCTTTAAAGATCATTAACCAACTCCTCCACTTTACCCCTTCTTTTATTACTCTTCACTCCTCTTTCTATAAGGGCATTTCAACCTCTACTTTAAACTCTACCTATTTATTATTTTTAAATTCTTTGTGTTCATCATATCCATATGTTGGTACCTTCTTGAGAAAGATGAACTAAATAGAAACAGCAAAATTTAATCTGAGACTAGAAAGCACACTCTGGTCAGGAAGTGTGCAACTTGTTAAGACTATTCCTCAGAAGGAAAAGATTCAGCGAGACATGAACTTGCAAAAGACTAGCGTATATGACTAGTGGCAGAACATGGAAAACAAGATTCTTTCATAGAGAGCTGGACTGCAGTGAGAATCTGAGAATAAGCATTGCTAAGAACATCCTGTACTCTTGATAAAATCAGCACTAGAGCTGATTTACAGCAACAGCTACTGTTAAGTAATAAATGTGTCGTACAGCAGAGCTGCAGTTTTATGACAGTTATGATACTCATGCAAATGTATACTTTCAGCATGGTAAGGAAAACAGAGAGGATCAGAAATCCCTTGAAGTCAGGTGAGTAGTACAACACCTTACTACTATGATTTGCTCTTATTGGGTCTTCTGTGTAACACATAGCTACTTGACGGACAACAGTGAAGAACCTGTATCAATGACAAATACACACTAAATTCTCTTCTTCCTTGTTAACACATCAGTAAAACTAGCTGCTAGCTAATTTTTTTGCTACTGTAACTGGTGTCTGAAACCTGCAAGCCACAGCTTGATTATCAGACATCAAGATGGAAACTGAAAAAAAAAAAGTTATTATGTGCTTTATAATACAGTAATTTTATTTCAAGGATAAAACCCTACGAGAATTTTAAAATAGGAACATAATAAATGAAAAAAAGAAAAAAAAAATTCCAATCTGTTAGTCCTACTTATAAAACTGAGTTAACAAGCATTACTCACGTGAGCAATCCCAGATGGATTTGGCTCTTATTCACAGGAGTAATAAATAACAAAAATGTCATTAATGTGTTATATGGAAAATGAGTAATATGTGATTCAAAAATAGTATGAAAGAATACTTCAAATACTGTCAAGCTATGATAATTTAATCCTCAATGTAGAAACATAGTATTTGCAAACTAGGACACTCATTTTTTTGACATGTAGGAAAACAGAAATTGCCTTGAATATTATCTGTGTCTGTCCCTACTTCAATTAATATAGCCAGCACTAAAAAAAAAAAAATCTTCAAATTATTGCTCTTTTTACAAAGTAATGATAGTAATCCAGATTAAATTTTTAAAAGTTAAATAAATGGAACTAATTGGTTACGTAAGTGTTTCTATCACTGCAGTAGCTTTATATGAGAGCACAGAGATATTATAAACAAGGTGAATTTAAAGTTCCACAATAAGCAGCTGATGATTCTCCCAAGTAAATGGCTTATCACCAGTTCAGGAAATCCTCTAGAACCAGCTGGGACCAGGCAGAAAGTCTGACACACCACAGGAAAAGGAGTACCAACAACAACCACCCATGCAGGACTAAAGAGCCATCTCAGCCAGGGAAAGTTAAAGCAGCTTTCTGTTTGCTGTGGCTGTACCAGCCCATGGGAGCCTCCTGCCAGGCCCTCTGTTAAGACCCGGGCTTCCCTGGGCTTGTGCTCACATCATCATGCAGGACTCACAGACATCCAAACTACCTCTGATACCTTAAATTCATTGCATGCATGGAAAACCTGCCTATTTCAGATTTTAAAATCTGTGTAACTCCACTGCAGTGTTAAAAGAATAAAAATTAAGAGGTGGTGGATACGCTGTCATCGAAGGCACAAATTCACACAAGGATTCAGGGCTGTATAAAGGCGGTGACCCCACAGCAACTTGACACACTGTTCACTGCTATGACTCTACTTTGTATTAACCCCTAAAACAAAAGCAAGATATAGGCACAGACATGCCAAAACAGCAGAACTGAAAGCCACAACAGCTAATAACCTCATTCCCAGAGGGCAACGTGAAAAGCTGCTCCCTGGAACAGCACTGAGTGCAGGCAGGGGGGCATAGAGGCCTACATCACCATCCCTCCTTGCAAAGCACATGTAGGACAGAACTGTAACTGGCATTTCCCCTATTTAAGACAACCTCAAGTGCAACCATAGTTCTAGATCAGGACTGCTCCCTCTTGCCTATAGAGGAACAAGGGGAAATCAAGACTTGGGATGGGGAAGGAAGCAGGATCATTCTCATTCCCTCAAGATAAATTCAGCCCAGCAAACAACCTGCTCCACTGCACCAGAGTGACACACTTCTAAATGCGTGCCAGGATTTCTCCTGAGACAAACCGCCCTGCCATCAGGAAGAACTGCACGCAATCTGCCCAAGCCATACACAAGCAGAAACAGTCCTGGGTACATATAAAATGGATCCCAAATTCTGTCCTCTGCTCTTGATAAATTTTAGAAAAGGTACAAAATATATTTCTGGTAACATTCTATTTGTTCAATTGTCAGAAGAGGTTTCTGTATTTCTAAGCCTGTTGAGAACTTGCACTTAAGGGAAGTAGCAGTAGGCTAATAGTTCTTATTGGGGTCAGTAGATGAAGAGGTGAAAATTATTTCTACAATAGAAAACACGCTAAATATTAAAATAAAATTTACATTAAAAACATTCACTTAGGATAGTTAACATTACAGACAAGATTTATCGATGCCTTATGTTCTTGTACATTCAAATTAAAGTAATATTAAACTTTTGAATGTTCACTGCATAGGACAGGCTGCAGACAGGGATGAACTGGTGAAAATATAGTTGACAGCTATAACAACTCTTTTCAAAGCGGAAATGGTGTGAAAAATTCAAAGGATCACAGAAAATAAAGGATCATTCATCACCCTCCTGCTTGCACTCACCAAGGAAGTGGTGGATGCAGCTCTCCCCCCACCCCTTTCCTGTGCAGACTGGACCTTGTCCTTCAGCTTAGCAATCAGTATAGGTAGGGATAAATAATTTGTTTTTTTTTTTAAATTAGAAAACACAGTAAAATAAAAAAGTAATTTATATTACTAAGTACATGTAAAATACCGAACAGCCATAAAGCACAATTCTGAAAATCTCTTCATGGACCTTAGAAACCATGTGTTAGGTGGGGAGAAAGTACTCCCTTGCTTGCTCCTCTGGTACTCTATCCCTATATGAATAATGTTGTTTTCAAGGAAGCACTCTCTGCATTTTCTTTACATAAATTGTTTCCATCACTTCAGGGCTATGACAAATAATCTTATATTTTGGAACTGACAATATGGACAATTCCCAAGCTTCAATTATCTTCTTTTTGCTAGACTCTTAAAACTGCAGTTATGATACATTATATTAATCCAGATTTGCTACAATCTGTTCCACAACCACCCAGAGATTCAAATTTCACAATTCACCCTTCAACAAAGACTATAGTTAAGGGTAGAGGAATTCCCTTAACATAGACCCATACTCTTTAGAAATAGTTACATTTGCCCCATTAATAATCTTTGAAGTTAGTTACCAAATATAATCAGCAGCCAAGTCCTTTCATCACACTTCCTCCAAGCCCCTCTAGTAACCACAGGAAGTCCCTCTCTGGAATTCACTTTTTCGCTTGCATTACCTTCAGAGACCCTTTCCTGAACCATGCATAGTCTTCTGTTTGGCTCACCTCTAGGGATGCTCAGCTCCTCCTTTCCACATCCAGTAGCACGAATTACAAATTTAAACCTCTTTAAAATGAGAGATTATTAAAGTCAGATTTCTTGAAAGAACAAGCCAAACCTTACACATGCTCCAACAGTGTCTAGAATAGAAGATACCACAAGAGACTGAAATCAAACCCCAAATCTTCACAGCTGTGTTCACCTCACCCTCACAAAAGGTGTCCTTAACAAAGCCCAGCTGAAAGCTAGCATCTTCCTATCCACCCCATTTTGAAACAAAGACATTAATATTGTTAACTCCAAAGTGTGAGTACAGGAGAGCCGTTTCACTGGTTACAGGCAAAAAACCAAACATCAAAACCCACTGAAAACTGTCACTAACATCTATGTGCATATCAAGCAAGTGCAACCTTATCATTCAGAGAGCTGGCTTGTGGCCCTGAAGCCCACCTGGGCTGGCACCCTTTACCCTCCCAGAAAACAGCAGCAAGGAGCTGCTCTAGGCTAGAGACAGCTATTTTGCCAAACTAGTTTTAATTAGCATCAGTTCCCTAATTTAATTCACAGAACAGCCCCAATACCTGCCCCATAAGGAAAGCTGTGGAGGAGGGGAGCTTAATGGGGGCATGAAACTGGGGCCTTAATTACAGCAGCAGCATTTCAGCTGGGAATGATAAACCTCCTCAATAAAGCAAATAGCATTACTGCATTTTTAACTAGAGTGGATCATTTCACTGGAGTTCTCCTTTTGTTCCAAAAAATTGTGAGGCAAGATGGTGGAAATCTAAATCTTGAAATCACTTAGCTTACAATTTTTACTGCCCAAAAAAGCCTCTCCATGACCAAGCCATGTAATCTATAAATTATGCAATTCAAAGGCAGTGCATCATTGTGGCAAAATGGAAGCATGTTGTACAACCTCATCTCATTAGGAGGCAACAGACAGCAAGGATCAGGTGTGGGGAAGACAAAAATAAATCTCAAGTAACTGATCTGTGCCCTAAATGACAGGGCTCGGCTCTGTTTTATTTCATCAGCTACAAATTTTACATACTATTTGCCTACAAGATTTGAATCTGCACATTGAGAACATTCTGGTTATTTCTGAAAAGTGACAGTAGGAGATTAAAAAAAAATGCATATGAGCTGCCATCAGAATATTCTATAAAACCTATTCTCTACAAAAACATTCCCTCAGAAAGTAGCTGGTATAGCTTTCCCAGGCAGGATTCAAAGGGATTACCAGAAAGCTTCCAGCCACAGGCACTGCACTGAATACAGGTGTTTTCTAGCCATGCTGATACAGAGAAAACTGTTCCAGAAATTGTTTTTCACTGGATAAGAACCAAGTGGCACCTGTCCACTCTGAGGGGTCTGCACAGCCCCACAGCACTATGTGCACCACACAGCTCCCTTTGCAGTGATAGATCAAGATCTGCACCTAACGGTACTTCACAGATGGAGTCATAAATTATACAGGTATAAATTATGACAAAAATAATGCTTCATCCCATGCTTGGTTAACTGAGCAGTCTGGAGCACTTCACATCTGAATATTTCAGGCCTTTACTTGTTTCAGCATCTCTATTATTCAGTTGTTGCACCTTTGGCTTTTATTATACCTCTTTTCATACTTCACTGCTTCAAAACACTGCTAATTTATTCTCTTATATCATAAAAATCCTAATGTGTTTTTCTGAGTTACTTCAAAGCACTGTCTTCTATCAGCTGGTATCACTGTGCTTATTTTCTATATCTTTCTTCTTGCACCTGCTGGTTGAAATGGGTTTTTTTCTCCTTCTCCCCCTCCCAGTTCCCATGAAAACAGCCTCCTACTGCTCAGGAGAAATGCATTAAAAGGAGTATATATATGGTGAGAAGGAGCTAAGCATTTCTCCATGATCAATTAAATCAGAATGATTCATAACTTAAGAGACTGTTTTAGATCTGCTCTCCTAGATAGCACAATCACTCAATGTTAAGTTATGCATCAAGAGTAGGAAGTGGATTTGTCTTCCCTGCAACTTCCTTCAGGGTCCAGGTACTGTTACAACCTTCTGGTCATGAGGAATAAGAACTAAGAAGTGTTATTGAGGTTTAGTGGATTCAGTTTTAGTCCAGGAAGTATCTCTTGATCCCTTTGCATAAATTAAGAGCTACGCTTATATTCTCTCTAAAGAAAATGCTTCTCCCCAGGCAGCACAACAATCTGTCTGAAACTCTTGTGTAAGGAAAATCCATAGTGAAAGCAAGGATGTTGGTATAGATTATGATTAATCCCTGAATAAATGTTTTCTGCCTGCTCTGACAGTGCTTAACCCCTCCATCACTGTATAATATTTAGATTTGCCTTCATCTGGCAAATCCCTTCTGCTATTGTTTATGGGATGCCACGTTGCTGCCTGGATGGATAGATGTCACAGCTCAAAGACTGGTTCCCTGGCCAAACTTCCAGGAGTCAGACAGCCAAGGGGAAAAATCATCAATTTTTACTACTTTAGATATTATTTCACTGTGGAAAATTGTGTATTTCCAGATTTTTCTGAATGTTTGGCAGTTCTGGCTTTGGGTCCTTTTGAATTGTTATCACCCAAGTGTTTTGAAGAGTATCTTCAGCACCCTGGATCCAGCAGAGACTTGCATGTTTCTGGTCTGTATCTTGTCTGTTCTGGGCTTTACAGAAGTAATAATTTGTGTGACATGACCTACACACCCTTTAATTGTTAATTATAATACCTTTACCAATGAGCGTGTGACTAACAAAAATACAGTCCTACACTTATTTCAAGCAACTATGCACGGAGATGAGTGCTATGAACACCAAATTATAAATGATCTTCAAAACTATCTTTTTCACATTACTGATATTACACTCTTGGAGCTCCCTCGAACTGAGGTCTATTTTCACTTAACACAGAATTGTGTTGAACAGTGCATTTTATTGTATGAACTGTTGTCAAAGACTATTAAGGACAGGTTCAGCCAGTAATTTCTTTTTTTTTACTTCTGACATTAGGAAGGACACAAGCCTAGGTCTCCAGAAGTTGAAAGAACAGAGCTAAATTCTCAGCCAAAATGTGTCACATATTGGCACTCAAATAAAACCAGATGACTCAACAGAAGACACTGCTTCATAGTTTAAGATATCTCACTTCTTGGCTAATGTAACTTTCAATTGTTTCTTTTTAATCTGACATTATATGTGTATGTGCATATTCTTTTTGAAAACTATTTTAATAATTTATGAACTTTGCTGTTTTCCAAGAAACAGGTTTCAATGCAGTATTGGGTCCTCATACATTTGAAATACATTCCAGACGGAGCCACCATAGCCAATTTTTTGATTCACTGTTCAGTCTTCAAAACATAATTCATAGCTGCTAAGCTTGAAAAAGTCTTGACTTGGGTTTATTCTCAGTGTAATTCATTGTGAAAGATTTGAGTACTTCAAGCTCTTCACAATATACTTAACCATCAGCACTTACAATCTACTTGCTCCAAAGCTTTCTACATACATAATACAAACTTTAAATTAAAAGATCTTATAATTACTATTCCTTAACCTAAAATTAAATTGGCACATTTCCCTAATGATTTAAAAACACTCTCCTGTTGCACTCTGACGAGCTGTTTTCTGTGCATGCTTCCATTATACTTTCAACACTTCCTATAGCCTTGGACATTTCAGTATATGTACTTTTTATTTCTGAATGGCAACTAATATTCTCATGTGTTTTGAGACATAGCTTGACTAATTTATTCATTACTACCTTTTCCTGTTCTCTGTAATGATTTTCAATTTAAAATTAAAGTTCAGGAGTTTTGCATCAGGTTTATTGAAACCTACGTTTTCCTGTTTGCTCTCAAATCCTCAGCAGACTCATCTCACAATGGCACAATACAGTGCTATGTAAGGAAAAAGGCAAACATAATCTGGATCTGAGTTCATATCTCATAAAACATCCCAGTTTCAGTAACATCAGCATTACTGCAAAACTAATTGTAAAGAATCACAACTCCTCAACATTATGCTTTAGCAACAAATACTCCAGAGCCTTTACTGAGGGCAGCTGGTAGCACAAAGCACTTACCTTCTCAGTCATAGTGGCAGTCTGCCTTTATGAGAGCACTCATGGATAGATAGTCTCCTACAGTGGTAGAAGTTACTGAGATTTCTTGAGTGCCTGACTGCCACTGACTGGTGACCTTCTTGGCTCACCAGCGGAGAATGGAGAAGCTCTGATGGGTTCTCCAAAACCCCACTGCTAATTATGTCCAAGCCATAGCATAACATCATACCGATGTTTATTATTACAAGATTTATGCAACTAAAATTCATCTTACCAAAGGGAGGAGACTCTCTCCCATCTTCCAATCCTGAATCTCGCTCTCTGTCTCTCTTTCTATGTTTATGTCCACGGTGCCTATGGCGTCGGTGACTTTTTCTTCCACCCAGTGGCACGTGAACACCAATGAACAATGTTCGATGGCCTACAAGGTAGAAAAAGTTACCTTTTCAAGGGGGCTGTGACAACATATTAGCAGGATTAAAAACTGTAATAGCATTAATGGCATAATAACTATTATAACTGTATAATTGCATAGTATTATTCTAATGGTAACAGTCACAACATTATTGATTACAATAATGACAATGTAGCATCACAGATATACAACCCCTTGATACTGAACATGTGGTAAAGTTATCGTTTGCATTGCCTGTACAGGAACTTCATAAAACTCACTGCTATTTATGAGCCAAATCTTGACAGAGTTCTTGTGGGAAATTCACTGAAGGGGAAGGGAAAAAAAGGGGGAAAAAAAGCCCAAATAAAACCTCAACAAAAACCCAAATAAACAAACAAAAGGCAAAATCACATTATGGAAGCTAGGCTGCAAATTCCCTATACAATCTTCCGTGCTCTCATCATAAATGCATTGCTGGTATCTTAGGGTGCTTTAATTCCTTCTATTTTTTTTAATTTTTAATAGATAAGAAAGTACATACTGCCATGCCTGCCACCATCTTTGAGCCTTTGAGCCTGAGGAATTTTATGTTCCTGATGAAACCCAAAAGAAAGATTTAGCAGTCTTAGCTCTGTGGGCTAACAAGATCAGAACACAGTAAAGCATTTACAAGGGGGAGAGCACAGGGGAAATGTGCAGAAAGTACCACAAAACAGAACAAATGGGAAAGGAATCATGACTCACTACAGGCAGGTCTCCTACATTTAGTCAGCAGAAAGACAGTCCAGATTACTCATCTCAAATAACATTTATTTTCTCCTTGAAAGGAACATAAAACAGCTAGTGGATAATTGCTGCTTTGCTGTAATCATTCAGCGTTGTCAATCATCTGAAAAAGGTCAAGAACATTAAACTGAGGTAGCACGTGATCTCTAATCCCATGGAAACTCCAGCGGGGGCAGAAAACACAGCAAAGCAGCATTTGTCACAATACATTAAAGAAATCCAAGGCTGACTGGAATTCTCTACAGAGGCAGAACTAAAAAACCAGGAGAAAAGGCTCTGGACATCACACTAGTTAGTTCCTCAACTTTGATTCATGTAGAAGAGACCGGAAAGCAGACACATCCATTTTTGGGAGACTATTCTTATAGAGTCTGGAGATTTTTCTGAAGCAAAAGCCACAAATTGAAAAACATATTTTTATTTTTTTAGATACCTCTTTCTTCTCACTTATTAGATTTAACCCAAGATATTATTTAAAAAGAAGTGCTGCCTTTGGTGTTTTTCAGATGGATTGCAATCAGTGGTGCATGAAACAAGAAAAAATGTATTCCATAAAAAGAATTGATTTAAAAGGTATTGAAGGACAGCAGTAATGTACTACTCAATACTTTCTTGTCCCCTTCCTTAGGTAGAAAAAAACCAAAACAGCATTATAAAAGGAATGGGGTTGCCCTTCCTCAGACTTCAATCATTTCCAGAGGTGCGAAGCGATTGCTTTTTTAATTTAGTAATTTAATACATTCGCACTGCTTTGTGACAGAGGTGGGCATGCTTATCTTAGTTTTGTGCCACTTAACTGCTCAGGTTATATATGCATCAGGAAACGCAGATTCAGGTTCACACTTCAATTAATTTCCCGGGCTGAATCCAGGACTTCAGTCCAGACTGTTCTCTTTCAGTAAACTGTGAAACAGCCTTTAAAAATGCCACAACATTCACGTGCATCTGAATACAACAATTTTCATTACACAGATAGAATCAATTCCCACTGAAAAGAAAACAGGAAACTGGAAACTGAAATGGATAACCAGGCAAAACCAAAATGGATCTTATTCCTTCAGTGTGAACCTACTGAGGCTGATAGAGTTTTACCAAGGCATAATTTGAATAATCATAGAGAGCAATCTAGGTCCTTGTAACAAGGTTCAGACAAATCAGGGGCGGGGAGAAGCTTTTAGAGGAAATGGGAGTTTTCTGCAGAAAAATGATAGAGCAAAAAGCAAAAGGAAAAAATCTGAATAAAGAGTTAATAAGGTCTGGTTTATTAAAGAAGTACAACTGTGGAGCAAAAAAAGACCAACTGGGGACAAAAGAAAAATGAACGAATTCTAAATTGCTGGCAATAGGACAGCAAATGATGGAAGCAGAGGGAAAAAGAGAGGAAAGATAAAAGAAATCCAGTGCGTAAAATGACCTTTCTTCAAATACCTTTTGATGATAAAGATTATAAACTAGTGCCCAGAACGTAAGGTACTTTTCCCTGTATAAACTGAGTCATCACTAATGAAAAGTTTCCAAGCGAGATGGGTAAATCTCCCAAGCCCAGAATGTGACCCAGGAGGCTGCCCTGCAGTCTACAGCACAGAGCAGGGCAGGAACACCACGCTTTCTTGGGTAATTTCTTACTGCCTGACTCTGTAGAGAAGCATCCACACCTGTTCCAGTGAAGCTCTTCAACAGACTGAGGGATTCCTCCCAGACCCCCAAAGTCTTGAACATAAGAATAATTTGAAGATGAAAATAAATAAGAACTCTGCTTAATTGTCCTGGTTTCAGCTGAGAGAAAACAGCTGGGGTAAAGCCACATTTATATAAAACTTCTAACAGAAATACCTAAAGAACCTTTAAGCCAAAATTCTAAAACAAGCATTTTTCCAAAACTTCTACATTTCAAGAAAATCTAAAGAGGATTTCTTTTTATTCCCACTGCTATAAACAAGTCCCAAGAATCAGCCAGACTGTCTTTTTAATGTTGCACACAAAGCAGTTGCTAGATTTCTGACCCAATATAAAATGAATACAGGTTGCGGGTAGCTCCTGAACAACACTGACATCAACGGTACAATTCCAAGTGGTACCTACAGAAGCATCTTTCCTCCCAAAAAATGAAAAGAAAAAAAAAAAAAATCCAGATAATTCCGTATTTCAGCACTTGTATTTACGATAAAACCTTGGTTAAACTGACCAAATTTTCCAAAGAAAGAACATCGCTAATTTCAATGTGGCTGAAGTCAATTGCAGGATATCCAATTCAGATTTGGCCCTTATAGCTCATAACTGTGTACGGGCATTTCATTTATCTTTAAGAGCTTTTTGTGTGTTTTATTTACTTCATCAGGATGTCATCTAAAAATGCCTTAATACTGCTTAAATACTGCAAAAAGAATTCTGCTCTGCTGTAGGTTTGCACAGTGCCTTGCTCAATGAGACCATAATTTCTCATTCTTTGGCAAGGCTACAAAGGCACTAAGGCACAGGAAAAGTAACAACTGTTACACCAGGGTACCTACTGTCAACATCAGGTACAACCTCCTGACACCTATTCTCAAGCAGAGTTTACACACAGTTTTAAGAGGTGAGCATAATAAGCAATGGGTTTATAACTTTTTTAAGCCAAGTTTTCAAAAATACGGTGCTGGATATCACTTTTGGACAGTTGTACCACCTGTACTATGCACCATGTCCTGTAGAGTCCTACCACCTGTGAAAGGACTAAAGTTGTTAGTCAAAAATCTACAAATGGATTAATGTTTTACATTTTGTCCACAATAACAAAACAGCTTTTTTTTAATCATGTTTTTTTCTGAAGGTTATGTTTTCTTGCAAAATAGTTAACGGCTGAAGCGGTCAGTTACTTTTTATGATTACTGTATTTAGCCAGTTAGTTTGGGTTGCTTCTCCCCTCTCCAAGGAACAGTCCTATAACAGGAAAATGCATACTTAAAACTTTTCTTTATTCTATATCTCTTAGCCAAGGACTATAGTGGATACTTGTAAGATATTTTATGAGTGCACAGTCAGGTAGCCACACATAATCAGGCCCATGGAAACACATGCATAAGAAATGCACCCAGCACATACATGCAGCTTTGTGGTTCTGTACATACTGAAGAGCTGTTGTCCTTTCTCAGAAAACTGTACATCTAACAGATCAAAAAGGATTCTTCCTGCTAATTCTTTCTTCAAAATAAATGAAAGAATTTCTGCAGAGAGGGATTTATGCTTAATTTATGTTATAGGTTTAAAAATCAGAATTAACTTAGGTATCAGTGAGGCACAGGATTTATCTAGTCATCCAGAACCTTTTCAACTTTTTCAGTTTTATCACGGAAAGACTATGAATTTGTTCCTGCAAAAAAACACTCCAAATAAAATGTTGATTTATTCCAGATGTACCACTAGAAAAGTTAAATATCATCACATGCATTCATATTTTTAGTACTAGGATTGAAAAGTAATTTTTTTTTAAATTAACCTCTGAGAAAATACAATATACAAAGATTATTTACAATCTCAAAGCTTATTAAAGAAATGCAATACACTGAATTGATATGCTCTGCAATGTCACCTTTATACAATGCTACAATTCCACTGTTAAACTGTATAAACATGTTTGGGGGGGTTGTTTTGGTTGGGTTTTTTTTTTTTGAAGAATCAAATCACACATAGCTGCTATGTATGAACAAAACCAAGTATATAAACTTTGTTCAATTCAAAGCATTTATAGCATAAGAGGCTTTGGCCCCTTGGGGTTTACCCTTTGAAGCATTAAAATACTCCCTAAGTAAAAATGTTTTAGGTATTAAAGAAATAATGGCCCTTGTTATAAAGTGTTATTTTTTATTTTTACAGGATTATATTAATAAATCCAAATTATATCTTAAAAGATTTTACAGGGATCCTGTTAACTGTATTTAATTTTTAGACAGATGGGAGTACATATAAATGCATGTAAAAATCAGGATTTCCCCTAAATTTTTGAAGAAAGTGTACTGTGCTGTAAATATCTCCACTTCGTGGAGGTATGGATTCTTTGCCCTAGAAAAGACAGAGATGAAATATACATTATTAATATGAATACATCTTGCAGATGCAATCTACTCAGATTACAATCTAAGTAGAAGGGTTGATTGAGGTTACTGTACTCCAAAGGAGAAATTCTTCTTTACATCTAAATTTTACTTTAAGAGCCCTAAATCAAATTAACCATTGAAAAAGACAAGCTCAGAAAAGCAAATATTTTCTGCACAACCCTTGAAAATGACAGATGTAACATGTAAAAATGTTTTTCAGAACCTGACATTCTGGGTCTTTAAAACGGAAGCTTGTCTTAACTACCTTATTTATTAAATAAATGGAAAGGAAAAGAAATGTAGTGGGATTTCTAAAGCTTTGAAAATGTATCCCATTACAATTTATGGTGTCTGATGATTTAAGTCCGAAACTTCTGGAAATTCCATTTTATTTTCTGAATGAATGTGACATTTCAAGAAAAAAATGGAGATGGCGAGAAAGGAATTGTAAATCTTTCCCTCAATTTAGAGTAATTATTATGTTTTTAATGGAAAGCTAAAACTACAGATATTTTTGCCCCTGTGCTTCCCATTTTCCTTCCAAACCCCATTTTAACACAGAAAACACACGCCCACTTGGCAGGAAGAACACACACATGACACACATTCACTTGCCCACTCCCTCATCAGCAAGGGCTCCACAGGCCTCCATGCTTGCTACACCAGGCCTGTGGGACTCAAGTGGGTGCTTTAAAAGCTCCTTAGTGAGCCAGCCAAGCTGGTGCATATGGCATAAAAAGTGACTGCTCTGGATCTGAACATCCACAAGCACCAGGTGCTCATGGTACATCTGCCCTCCACCGAAAACGATCCAAATCTGCCTTAGGCACCTCCTGAGGCCATGACTTTCAGATCCGTGCTCATGGGCATGACGGACAGGGATGGATAAGGGAACAGATGGGTCTTGAAACATCTCCAGAAAGAGCAACAGCAGACTTCTGTGACCTACTAAGGAAATGTGCTGCAAAGTCAAGATGCCTTGAGAGAGAATATTTTGCCAGCAGTTCGAGCCAAGTCTCCAATGACTGCTGACCTCGGCAGGACTGGAGGGGGCTCTCCCTCCTCTGGAAAATACTCAGTAGCTTGAAGCCTGTTTTATGTATTGCCAGCTAGAGCTGAACCAAATGCAATTTTCCATGCTCTCAAAAAATGAACAGTGAGGCAGGGCCAGAAAGCCAGCAGTCTCTAGGGTCTCTAGAGTTAAAAATTGTCTTTTCCCTTATAGGAGAAAAAGTGATTATGCTGAATTGTGTAGGAGTAGAGAGTACATGACTCATGATTCATTATTGTAGTGCATCAGGGAGGCATAGCTAAAGAGAAAGCAGAAAGGACAAAAGCAGTGTTTCCTAAAATCAACAGTTTACCTTGCTGTTTGTGGCCATGGATTGCTCATTGGACACTTTCACCTTTTTCCCATGCTATAATTTGGAGGAAATGACAAGATTTTCTTAGATCATACACATAACATGTTCTAGGTTGAAATATAAGAGAAATTATATGGAACAAAATTAAAACAATATCCCTGGCCCAAGAAAGCATTAAGGACAACTTGAATATGGAGGGTAAGATCATCTCACTGAAGTCATTAAAGACCAGACCAATCACTGTCCTTCCAACAGATCTGACTGTTTAACAAAGCATTCTTCCAGGTTGTGGCTGGGATAAACAGTCTTTTTAATTGCACTGAAGATCATTCCCTATTTGCCTACATTGCTGCAGAGGAGTCCAGAAGCGTTGTGTGCAAAGTGAGGTCTCAGAGCTTACCAAACAAGAGGGGAAAAAAAGGCACTGGACATAAAACATAAGAGGAACCTCTCACACACGCACACTTCCCACTGCTGGAAAGTGGAGCTGTGGTTATCAGAGGGGAGAATTTGGCCCATATTTCTAAATTAGCAACAAGCCAACTAAAAAAAGCTACAAACTCAATACACAACTGTATGTAACAAACCAAACATTTCTGTCTTCTGATGTTGCAATTTTGAAGTTTTCACCAATAACGGCAAACTGGTTTATGCCAATAATTTCACATATCAGAATTTCACAAGGTAAAACATTTGGAAGCATAATCCCCACAAATATCAAAAAAGTTCCTAGTCACTGAAGCTCTGAGCAAAGTCAAACTTCACAACCCAAGCTTATGTTCAACAAAAGACTGTGACCTTCAGCCAACACTATGCGATAACTTGTTCACTTTCACTATTTTGTTGTTCCTCATGAACTTTCAGAGAAATTTTGGGAAAATGTCTTGCGGAGTTGTTATAAATCTTAAAGATGAACCACCTTCCCACAAAGATGGGAACACCTGGAAGGGACAAAAGACCCATGCAAAGGGACCAAACCAGGTAATTGCTGAGGCAAGAGTACAAGAGGAGCTCAGGAGAAAAGTTAAGTGAGATCTCAAGGAATACTGACACACAGGAGAAAGCAGACAAAACTAGATGAGAGGCACCGCAGAAAGACGTGCCTTAGAAACGTTAAGTGGAACAAGCTAGAGCATGTAATACCAAGAAGGCAACAAAATTAAAGAATTTTGTGCTTGTAAAGCCAAAATGATTCATTTTAGGAGCCTTTTTAGTGGACACCTACAGCTATGCAGCCACATCCAACACTACAGGCATAGACCAACTCAAATCTCTCTCCAACTTTTTACTTCCACAACTCATATTCTACCTGCTAAGTCTAAGGAAAATTGACAGAAGGAGGTAGGTCAGAGTGAACATCAAGATGAACAAGGTACCCAAGGGAAGCAGAGCCGAGGAAGCTTGGGGCAAGGGATCAGTACTGACAGGGTAACAAATTATTTGCAATAGGCTGTAGCGTCCTGGCAGCCAAAGGGAGGGGAGACCTTGGTGGATGTTCGTGTCTGGCCAAGCAGAATTAGTAGCTGTCTTGCTTCTATGAGGGGATAAGTCTGAATCAAGGCCAGTTAGGTTAATATGATTTATGTTCTTTCAGTCCCATGAAATGCTAGGTACTATTAATTTTCAAGTACATAGCATCAGTGGCAGACAGGTCCACTATTACGTTATTTCTATAAAAAATGTCCAGTCTGTGAAAATAAAAGCTTATTTCAGTATCTAGAGCTACTCAGATTTTTACTAAATAAAATATGGAGATTAGAGTTCAATCACAGCGAGTTTTTCATATATTAACCCTAACTGTATATAATCAAAATTTCATTAAAATTATGCTTAAATTACTGTCACAAGCTAGAACAAATCTAAAAAGAAATAATCACTAAAAATGACCGTTTTTAAAAGAGAATGATTAAATACTCTCAGATTTCTCTTTTTTTGGTCAGCAGGACATCTACCATTAAAATTAATCTTTGTGCAGGTTGTTAAATACAAACCATCTTTACAAGCACACTAACATTACAAATTAATTTTTTGCTTATTACGTTTAAATCCTCAGCTTCTACATCATATTCAGTGTTGTCTTAGCAATGTGTATTTCCTAATTCAGCTTCAAGTCTTTTGTGACTTTCAGTAATGAGTCCACATAATCTAAATATTGTCAAAAGCACCAGAATGAATATTCCGATGTACAATTATTTATATACTGAATATGGTGTTTTATGTGTCTCAAGAGACATGAAAGACAGCAAACTTGATTTCCCATGAGACAAATTTTCCCCACACCATGTAGGCAGATAAAACATATGAAACATAAAAAGCTTAAGGAAAAGCTTGACTTCTTTGAATCAAGGATCATTTTGCGATTTCATCTAACAGAGCCAGCATTCATGTCTGAGTCATGCCTGGATCTTCATCTAACAATTCTATCTCAAACCAGGCCATGGTAATACCTACAGCAGCAGTTCTGAAATCCTACCACAAAAATCCAGGATTTGCAGCTGACCACCTCTAGCAAGGACAGCCATGGAACAGGCTTGGTGGGCATAAGTGAAAGGAGTACACTTAGTGCCAATACTATGCATATCTGTATAGTCCAAGGGTCTCAGCACATGATCTGAGAGAATCTGAGATCTCCAGACATGCACAGACCAAATATTTTTAACCTATGACAGAAAAAGTCAGTATAACCATTTTGTCAGAAAACTGTAACTACTGAACATGCACTAAAGCAACGGCAGACAGGCAGAGACAACAGAGAGTGAGCTGACTGCAACTGCTTGTTGATGTGCACATCTTGTTTAGGAAATCTTGTCTACCTGCTCCCAGTACAGGTACGTACACAACCTGTCCTTTTGCAATTAAATACTTCAGTATGCAGAATCAGTGCACAGTTCTCATTTAGGAGTTCCACCACTGATAAAAGCAAGAGAATATGTGGTTTACAGACAAAATGTCTTTTGTCTGTCTTAAGTCTTTCATCATAAAAGTAGGAATTTTGTCTGTACACACACTAAAAGATAACATGAAAAATACATGGCTATAACTAGGAGAGGCTGCTTGTTTTGCTTTTAGAAATGCTTTCTCTGTCCCTTCATTAATGCAACAGTCAGACAAATGACCTGTTCAGTATTAGTGACTGATCTTGACCTTACAACTCAGAAAAAAACAAATTACGTGGACAAATTATTCATGCTGAAAATCTGAATGCCAAAGCTCTGCAAACAACCGACCTCTGAAGCGACGAAAGATTAAGTAAAAAGATACAATCTGAAGTACACATCACAAGTATCATTACTGGCACCAAGACAAACACTGCATCTCTTCTGTGCCTGCAAGTACTGCAGTTCCAGTCCCATCTTCCCAAATTTTTACTACAGAGCTCAGGGAAAGAAAACACGGATACTGAGGCAAAATTCTGGTCTTGTGGATGCTCTTCCAGGCAGCATTAATCACTGTGATATTTTCATGCTTTCAGCAAGATATGTACTTGCAATATATTTGCACAATGGCTGCTCCAAAATATGCAAATACAAGTACTTGCTAGGCCAAGAAATCTCAGATGGAAATTTTAGTACACATTTAAATCAGGATTTCTGACATTTGAATGCTGATAGTCTAAAATTAGAAAACAGCAAAATACTTACAATTTTAAGACTTAATCAGAAGAAACTGAATACTGATTTTCAGATTTGAACCTTTAGGTCTTCATATGAATTGCAGTTTTGAAATGTTGCTCGTATGGTGCAACTGAAACTTAAATCCTGTCAAAACTAGTCTTTCCTAAAATACTCAGTAACTAGATATTTACATTCTTAAAACATAAATCCAATTGAACGACTGTCAAAGAGCTAATTACATGATACATATTCATTATCTAATTATATGATTCTTACCAAGCTATGCGATTAGCACTTGATTCTATAATTTCATATTTTATAGTTATGTCATTAGGAAAAAGGTACATTTTCAGTAGAACCCAACACAATGTACACTAACAGTTAAGACAGTGACATCTGTGAGTCGCATTCACTGTTTCCAGACAGAAAAGTGGCTAGACATGCTGTGAAACAAATGGACATGCTATTAACAGCAGCTAGATATTAAAATTTACAATCTCTTCCAATCTTTTTATGTCCCTTGGTATTTCTGGATGCAGTGATTATATATTTAAAGACACACTGATCTGATCTTAGATTGGACATGAAATTTATCGGACAAAGCTAACTGCACAATGAAGGATTCTTTCTAGATCAAATAGCTGTTTGGTTAGAACACTGTGAAGCAGTGTGATTTTATTTTAAAGAAAAGCAGACTTATTGGCGAACTATAGAAATTTTCAGTGTTCTAAACAATTCAAATCAACGGAAAGATTGGGGGGTGTCACTGTCAGGTTCTGATTTCTACTGATAACATCCTAGGAGCAGATTTCTGAAAGAATATTTTCACTGATATTTCACAGGAGCTACTCTACACATACAGAATCTGTGGGGGGGCAGGAATAGTAATTAAATACAGTTTTTAAATTACATACTTGTCCAGATTTTGCGTTGAGGCTTTAGGCTCCGTGTAGCCACATGTAATTTTCCAGAAAGTTGTCTGGTTTTAAACACCAGTAAAATGACTCAGGAAAAGGACAGGATTTTTGGTTAGGCTTACCTCACCAAAAAAACCCCTGTGAGTCAGTATCATGAAGAAGAGAAGGCAGGGAGCTCACATCCTTCCAAGAGGTGTTTCTTTAAAGCCACAAGATACAGTAGTTTCACTTTGTCAGAGGATGTGATCAAGGGACTGAAGACTCCAGAAGTCTAGTGTGAGCATTCATAAAAGAGGCTTGTGTGTCTCAGTCCAAAACTTGACTGCCTGATCCACTGGCAGCCACTTACCCTGGAGACACCAAAACCCTTAACGCCACCCTGGAAACATCATACCTGAGATCTGCCCTTGCATGTGCTCAGACTTGCCCCAGACTGAGCAGAGAACTACCTACCTCACACATGCTACACTGCATCACATTTTACATCCTTCTATGAGAAATCACCTCATACAGACTAACACAGCCAGGCCCTTTAAAATTGTAATCATGCCTGCTTTTTGAGGCACTGCTGAGGGAAGCAGTAACACGAAGCTGCTGTATATCATGTTGACATTCACATTAAATCATCAATATGGCTATCATGAAGCACAGAATGCTATATTCATGCAGACAGGAAAAAAAAATGCTGAAGTAGTCAAGGGTAGACGTTTGGAAAGCTCAGGTTCATGCACAGATACGTCTCTTTAGACCTGAAGCAGGTAACTTTTCAGATGTAAGATGTTGAAACACATCCCAGATCTCAGTATTTCTTTTTGGTAGTTCTTGTGGCTCTATGTGACAAAGACAAGAACCTTCCATGTCCCACCACAAGAAGCTAGCAATTAAAGTCATATGTGCAACAGAAATTGTGTCTTGAGGGAGGGGGGAATCACACACCTCACTCAATACAAGACTGTACAGTAGTAATCAGAATACATTTGGGACCCACTAAACAAACTGAAATGCAGTTCTTTCAGAGACTGGATTACTGGGACAATACAGAATCATAGAATGGTTAGAGTTGGAAAGTACCTTAAAGATCCTCTCATTCCAACTCTCTGCCGTGTGCAGGGACACATTCCACTAGACCAGTCTGCCCAAAGTCTTGTCCTACCTGGCCTTGAACACTTTTAGGGAGGGGTCTTCCACAATCTCTCTGGACAACCTGTTGCAGCACATCACCACCAGTCTTACAGTTAAGAACTTATCCTTATAAGATATATATATAAATACGTATTTGATCTAAACCTAACTTACTTCAATTTAAAGCTATTACCTCTTGTCCTATCACTACACACCCTTGTAAACAGGCCTTCTCCAGCCTTCCTGTAGCCCCCTTCAGGTATTGTCAGGCTGCTATCAGGTCTCCCTGGAGCTTTCTCCAGGCTGAACCCCAACTGTCTCTCAGCCTTTGTTCATAGGACAGGGTCTTCAGCCCGCTGACCATCTTTGTGGCCCTCTGGACTCACTCCAACAGCTCCACATCCTTTGTATGTTGGGGGCCCCTATGCTGAACACAGTAGCATCGTAAGACAGTTCTCAACTTCTCACTTTCTTCTACATCGTGATGCTAGATGGTTTCTGCAGTGTGTATTATCAAGTATCTGTCCAATCTATGACACTGCAGAATGTTTTTGTTGAGCTGAAGGTGTGGCTAGGAACCTACAAAAGGACTGTAAAGCATGTGTGGAAGCCGTTATAAGTACTATATCATCAGTCTATATGAACTACATCATCAGTCCTGCCTGCATTTACACATTTGGAAATTTAAAGGTTAAAAAAATTTATCAGAAGTCATATGTGCATGTTTACAGGACTTCATTATTGATCACTGAAAACAAGCAAACTCCTTCCACCATCATCTGTATCTAAGCACCACTGTGAGAAATTAGCAATATTTCTCTCTTTGAAATAAATGATGCAATTCTACTCTCTCGCTCACTTTTCGAGCCCTGCTCAGATCAGTAAGCGTACACATTGGAAATGCATTTCAGTACTTTCAGAAGAAAGAGACTATATAATTGTCAGAAAAATAATCTCACACCTTCTAGATCTTCCTTTTCAAAATGTGTTTTGAGAATGGAGCGAGTTCCACCTCTATCCACAACAGCCTCTTCATCATTTCTCTGCAAAACAGAAAAAAGGACAGGTGAGCTGCTTCTCACTTGGAAATACTGGCAAGAGCATATTGTTCTATGAAACGAAGATGCTTTTAATATTTATTTACTCTTACTACTCAGGAACAAAAAAGTTCTAAGAAGTTAATTTTCCTTATTAAAATTATTTCTTATGTATCAGTTTTTATTTAGGCATAATTACAGGTAACTTTGACATGAAGATGTTCTCCTGTTAAAACCTGCTAGTTACTAGAAACTAAGAAAAACACAAGTTAATAAGACAATGAAAGAGATGAGAGAAGAAATGTCTTATCGAGGCAGCTTTATTCTTGTGCTCTTGAAGAAAGGAACTGCACATGTATTTTTGTCTTTAGACCAGGATCCTAAGGAGAATTACCAAATTATGAGCACCAACACTCCTTATGCTATAGCAAAGCTACTGAATTATACTCAGTGACTATATGGTAGGAAAGCAAACTTTTAATACCATAAGAACAACTGGTTTCCTTATAAGCAAATAGCACACGCCAGTAGCAGAAAACAGAAAAGCTATTCTTCCTCAGGAACATAAATTTCATATTTAATTTTACACTGTAGTCATCCATGCATTTTAACCATATTCTCTACTGTAAACATACTATGTGATGAATTGTGCTCACACTAAAAAAGTTACAGAAATTAATTATTTGTGTCACTTTTGACATGAAAGAAAAATTACATCTCCCTAAGTAGAGGTATCTTTTGGGAGTTCACTGGATGCTGTGCTAAAACAAGTATTGGCTTCACTATGAGTTTGACATCATCAATTGTAAAAAAATAGTTGCCAATTACAGCCTATATTTTACACCATAATTTAGAGTGGTTTCCCGTAAATGATGATGAAGTAAGGACAAATTATACAAAAACATCAATGTATGTTCACGTCTCATTAGTGGAAGGTGTTTAATAAGTTATTAAACTATATTGAAATGACACATAGAGCTGCGTCATTTCAATATATAAAATTAGTATCTTAACAGAAGTCTGAAACAAGGGGATTTGAATACCAGCATAACATGCTAAATATATACCCATGTATAGAATGCAACAGAACATAGCAAGAAGTGAAGCTACATAAGAACCTCTCCTTAATGAGCAGATGCCCAGGCAAAAATATTCACAGGTAGAGCTGGATGTTGTGCATTCTGGATATAAGTTTTTGTTTCAGGTTGTCATGCTGTAGCTATCTTATATAGACAAATCCTAGGAATGTGTCAGCACCAAGCATATGTACTGTTAAAGAAAGAGAGAATGAGGGTTACATTGTCTTTATTACAGTTTTCCCCCAGAACGTACTACATAACTAAAATCTGACAATGAGAAAAGGCCTTCTATTGAAACCGGTTTATCTTTTAATAATTTAGAATCTATTAGGATATACCAGGGCAGTATAATTTCACACAAACTATTTGATCATCTTAGGTAAAATTAATCCATTATTTTAAGCAGTTAGACACAACTGGGCACGCTTGTCGTGCTGGCATGATGCCATGCCCCAGGGTGAATGGTTAGGCAGGATGCCAAAGGCCAGGTATTACAGCCACATCAGAAGTAGTGCTATTCTCTCACAGGACACAGCCATCAGTATTTTACTGATCCTGAAAAGGCCTATGTAAGCAATGTTAGGGATAATGCTACATTGGGGAAAATATTAAATTGCTGGACATTTTAAAGCCTTTACAGATCATCTAAGTAAACTCAATAACAACTAATTCATTAATTCTTATCAACATATGGTCATACACTTTGACTTCTTTCACATTATGTTCAATTTTCAGCTTCTGGAAATCTTTTTCCTTATTGCCTCCTCTTCCTGTAATGTCACAGCAAGTCTCAGCCTTGCCTCATTCTCAGAAGTGGGTTTATTCCATTAATATTACAGGGAAAAACAGCTTAATTGGGACTATTGTGTCATTGCCAATTCACTTGTCAAACTCTGAGCAAAGTCCAATTAAACAGGCTTTGCACTGTGCACTCTCACTTCCCAGGGAGCAGGACGAAAGCCACCTTGCATTTACCAGTACAAGAGTCACACCACATTTAGTTTAGAAGTAATTTCTGTAATTCTCGTACTTCCTACTTAGAGGAGGGGAAACAGGAGAGAAGGGCTCTCTAGTAGTTTAGTGCAATTAGGTCTTAATCTCATTTGGAGGTAAGCACTATCACAATACAAGTAAAAATACTGGCAGGTATGCTCCCCTTTCCCATGATGACTACCTAAAGGCTAGAAACTTAATTTCTGTTGGCAATCTCTGCCTTTTGTTAGCATGTCGGGAAAACCATGAAATTATTATTTTTAAGTGCTGCAATAACTTAGAGTTTGAAACTGGAAACAGGCAAGACTGACCATAAGACAGTCATGGAAGATAGAATTCATGTTCTGGATGACTTCAACATACCAAGCAGCCACCAATCTCCACACCCACATCCTCAAAGCCATGAATCCATTGCACTTTTGCCCATCAGTTTCAGCAGGATCAGAGTAAGGCATAAAAACTAAACATTTTTCACAGCCATGTTTATGTCAGAATCCTATGCTTCTTCCTTTCATCCCTATATGAAGATGATGAAGGTCAAAAATTTTACACAGTGCACAAATCTGCTAGGAGTGAACTATCTGAACCATTCTGCAGCAATCTACAAACAAATGTGTGGACACACTGACCAGATATGAGTCCTTGGAACTGTCCATTATTGCAATGAGTTGCTTGCTGAGTCCAGTGAACACTGTGGTCTACTGCTTAAAGCATGGGAGAGGGATCCTGGGTCTGCCACTGACTTGCTGTGTGGCCTTGAGAAAGTCACTTAATCTCTGTGCCTCAGCTTCCCCATCTGTAAAATAGGGATAATAATATTTACTTAGCTACCTTCCTCACTGGGCTGCTCTGGGTGGTAATTAATATTCATACTCTGTTTCAGAACTGTAAAGCACTAAAGAAGTGCCAAGTCATTCAATTTTAAAAAAGTGTGCAGTTAACCCGTGTGGAGAGATGATGATAAGAAACAATAGACTGATTTTTAAAAGTCCATATTTAGACATGAAATGGTTTTGTGACATCAAAAGGATGTATATTAGCACCTTGCAACAGTTTTACAGTGCACAGGTTTGACAGTTTGAAGTGGACACAGCTGACAGAAAAACATATAAACTGGGCTCGCTTTCTGTTGGCCTAGTTCAAGAGCAATGCTACAGAAGCCAGTGGAATTACATACCTCTGAAGCAGTAACCAGAGTGCAATAAATTTGTCATATATTTACAAATAACCTAACTTATCTCTCTTTTTAATTATATTTGTTAACATTTTCTGATTTTATATAGTTACCACACAATGGTTTACATGAAATACAGGCACAGAACTATTTCTCTAAAGAAATGGCAAACACGTAGTAGAAGAAATAATATATCTGGGATAAAAGAGCAAGAAAAAGCTGAGGTTTTCACATGGAAACCACAAGCTCCTTAGAGACCAGGGCTCAGCAACTCTACGCATTCCAGGCTTTCACCTCTTTCATTTTCCAAATGAATGCTGAAATAACCTTCACCACACAGCAGCATCCACTGCACATATTTCAGAGGAAAAATCTATTTTAATGAAAGAGCCTTATAAATACAGTTGTTGCTATTTTTGTCTGTTTGTACTAGAAGTTTAAACACAGTGGTGAGTTTAGAACAGCAGACAGCAGTCCTCCTCTGCATCCTTTCCAGTGCAACCACATACTGTCACATCGAAACATGTATTTGAACAAAATTAAAAGGAAATAAACCATCTTCAAAAACATTTGGCTTCTACATTTTGGTACGCAGTCATGAAGGATGAACAGTACCATGAGTGCTAGGAGTACTGATTTTCAACCCTTAGATCTGCAACCTACTTATCAGCATACAAAGTGAGGCTGCAGCTGTTGCCAGGAATTGCAGGTGCTATTAGTTAGAAGGAATATAACAGCCCATAGTTTAGAAACCGAAACAAAGTGGCTGAAGTGCCCTTTCCACCCATGTATTGATAGTGTTCACTATCCAGGATATTCCAAAGCTAGATCAATGGCCTCCTCTAAAGTTTCCCAACTTGACCCTTTTTAGCTATGATACAGCCCTAACCACAGTTCCTAACATGGTGCAAAGAAGCTGATCCTTAAACCTGCCACCTCCCAGAACTGCACGTTGCTCTTCCACACCTCACATCAATTTAATTACCAGAGGAAACTACACATATAGAAAAGCTGAGAAATGTCATTTTACGATGAGGCTTTTTAGTTACGGCTCTTCTAAACTGCCTATGCTTTCATCATGTGGTAGATGACTGTGTGGAAAGAAAAGCAACTCTTTTCAAAGGCATAGGACATATCTTTATAGGACATATCTTTAAATCAGTACGAGCTAACGTAGACACATACACTTGTAGAACTTCAGTATATTTCTTGGATGATGGAATTAGGACATATTCCTCATACTCATGTCAAGAAGGTAGATTAAAGCCTAGGTGAAAGCACACAGATTTGAAGTTATCTATACTTTTATTATACGTATTTACTAAAAAAAAAGGAAAACCAATGCATGATCTTAAAAGACACCGTTGCATATATCATAAAAGCTATCTGAATGTTGAAGAAACATTTACCAAAGACCATTTGTGCTGTTACAGTAAATAAAATAATAGCATAACAATATGTTAGGAAACAGGAAATTGTCAGGACAATAGGAAATTATTAAATAGTTGGAATAAATATTTCTCACTGTCCTTCCCCTGTCCTACTCTCCTCCACTGGTTTGATATATGATGCTAATATACTCTGAACAGACAAGTCAAAAAGGGTAACACTAAAACTTTAATTTTCTGTGGAAAAGTAAAAATTATTTATTGTCTTAATCCA
>VZTU01014852.1:0-16131 GCA_013400835.1 Zapornia atra | reverse complement strand
TTCGGGGTGGGGGGTGGGACAAATAAACTCAATGGAGCTCTATATGACTAATAAAAAATACAGAACAGGCAAAACTTCAAACTAAGATACTCTTAACAGATGACAAAAACCCCAGAGATTAAGAAATACAGGAAGTCAGCAGAACCAAAAGATTTTCACCAGAGATAAGTCAGTAGTATCTCTGAAGTATGGCAGATGGCATCAGGAACTGAGAAAGTGGATACTGGGAGTCAGCCAAGACCATGAATTGTCAGAAGGGCTTGGAAGTATATGAGAAGAATAAAATTAATTTTTTTTTTTTGTAAAAAAAAAACCCCTAAAGGGGACTGATACGCTGACAGAGGAGAAGAAATACAGAGGAATAAAGGAAATAAGAGCAGAAAAGAAGTCAGTAAGATTGACATAGATTTTTACCAAGTCCCATTCCTGGAGAGAGAAAATAAAGTTCAAATAGTCATCATGAAAAAGGAACT
Source organism: Zapornia atra (assembly GCA_013400835.1). NCBI lineage: Eukaryota > Metazoa > Chordata > Aves > Gruiformes > Rallidae > Zapornia > Zapornia atra. Next base: position 15,658 of record VZTU01014852.1, on the reverse strand, counting down.
CCAAGAACGCAGTGCTTAGAGAAGACCAACTCAAGTGTGTAGCTGATTTGGCACAATGCAATTCAAAGGAGAAACAACAGCACCAGGGCAACTCAGAGTTCGATGGTTATCCATATGGAAACTGAAGGGTGAGAAATTAAGAATGGAAGAAGTCAAAGTCAAACAGAGAGATGGGAATAGGTAGTGTGCATGCAGACCATAAAAATGTTAGAAAGACAGGCAGAAGAAAATTCTATTATAGTTTTAAAAAAATTTAAAAAGAGCTGCAACAGACAGAGCTTAAGAACAAGAGCACAGAAGTACCAACTTCTTTGAACCAAATTCAGAGTGGGTATTGTTCGAGGTCTCCACAGAAGAGCCTCCATAGAAAGGATGATAGTTCCATAGATGAGGCATTGTTAATACACAAGGGAACAAAGTTCTGTGGGCTGGAGAAGGAGATAAAAAGAAAACCTCCAGGTCCTTTGAGACTAGTAACATTCCAAAAACATCAAGAAAATGTAAGGAAGACCAGATAACGAAGGAGATGAGGAGTTCTGCACATGAACAAAAAAAATGATGTGACTGGACCGGCACAGAGAGGAGGCTGGACTGGAGGCAGATGTCATTGAAGAGATGGAAAGGACAGAGACAGAAGCATAATCCAAACATGGGTTGATATAAGAGTATGAAAAGCATCAGAAAGCACAGAGATAAACAAGGACCAATAAAGTTATCAAAAAGAACAAGAAGGAGGAAACTACCATCTGGATTGTCGCACACATATATCCTGATCTTCTGTTACCTGAAGCTGTTACATACACTCTTGCTGTAGTTTTAACAAATTACACCATGATTTAAAATGCTAGTTGATAAGGATGATTTGCTATGACATAGTTATACTAGGAAAAGACTTAATCCACTGAAGTTTATATTGCATGCCAAGTCCATAGAAGCAGTACTGGTCAAGGCATTTTATACTTGCACACTCCATAACTGTATTAGAAGTTCATGCCAACATACACGAATAAATCTTTTGTAATGTAGAACTAGACTAATCTGAACCCTTTTCTCCCAGGAATTTTAATCGTATTTATGGATCATTTGCCAGAATAGCATACTGATTGCTTAATTCCTCTCAAGATATAGTACACAAGAGAGAAAATTACATCACTGGTTAAGCGTTCTTCTGCACCCTTGGACATACAGATGGTCTGGGTTCTTGGGGAGGGAGTGTTTGAGCGGTTTTAAGGAGCTTGTTTTGTTATTTTAAACCTACTTATTCTTTTCCAAGCCAAACATCACAGCTAATATGTCTGATACTTAACTTTACCAATGATCATTTTCAAGTAGATTTCTGAAGGCAAAGTACTGTAAACAGAATGAGACCAACTACTGTATTTTAAACCAAAGTTATCCCAAGAAGTTACACAGGGCTTTTGGTCCCCCCATGAGTGTGCAGTCAGGTTTGCTATTTATGGGAATCACAGATTCCAGCTAACACATTAATGCTCTAGGAGTTGATCTGCCTGAGAAGAAAATAAGGGGGGAAAAAAAGAAAAGAAAAAAGCTAACTGAAATTCACTTCTTCCTTGTTACTCTGAAATCAAAGGGGCACCAACACTTTGAAAATTATTTAGTTATGTGGAACAGTAATATTTGAGACTTGTATGCTTTTGCATAATTTTGTCCCCTGATGTAAACATGGCAGAATTCAAAACTCAGAGAAGCAGGTTTGTAACTCATCACAATTACAAATCCATTTCCAAGTGGTGGAATTCTCAGTAGACTGGATCAGTAGACTCGTTGGATATTAGGAAGAGATTCTTTACTGAGAGGGTGGTCAAGCACTGGAACGGGCTCCCCAGGGAAGTGGTCACAGCACCAAGCCTGACTGAGTTCAAGAAGCATCTGGATGATGCCCTCAGTCACATGCTCTGACTTGGCTGGCCCTGTGTGGAGCCAGGAGGTGGACTAGATTATCTTTATGGGTCCCTTCCAACTCAGGATCTTCTATGATTCTATGACAAAACCAAGATGTTACTCCACAAGAGAAACATGAAATCCTACTTTAACTTGCAGCTTGCACAACTCCTGTATAATCAATGGGAACCCAACAGGAGGTGAGCTAAGTAAGATTTCAGATAATTTTTATTTTAAAATATAGCACTGCCATGGACTGCAAGAGAACATTTTAAAAAGTATATATCATAAGCACTTTCCTCTGCTTAGAAACAGAATGAGCATATTGTGAACTTGGACAGAGCATAGAAAAAGCCAACGAGAGACTAGAAGCAATAACAGGAAGTCAAAACAACAGAACTGAAATCTCCCTTGAACCTTTGTCTATCCTTCAAACAAAAAAGGCCTAAAGCTTTCATAAGACCACTAAAGATTAAAACTGCATCTCCCTGTACAGCTTACATTTCAACTGAAGAGTGTTTCATAGAGAGGAAAAAAAAGGAGAGAGAACCAGAAAAAGCAAATGTGCCACTTATCCCTTTAGCAGTGAATCTGACTTGCAGAGGATGGTCAGGAAGCTGGCCCATTCACCTCACAATCACTGGAGCAGCCAGTTTAGCTTAACTAGCACTCTGTCTGTGCCCATTTATTACTCATCTGCTAAAACAATATGGGGGGGTGGCGGGGGGGGGAGTAGCAACCTACATATTTACTTCAAAATAAAAGATAAGAAATATCTCCTTTCCAATAGCAGAAAGATCAAGTCAATAAATCCTATGCATAATTCCATTAACAGACACTACTATTATTCCCTTGAAAATTTTATTCATGATTATGCTTATTCTTGTTCATTTTTCATCACCCTGAATAACAAAAGTAACACACCAAAGAATGATGAAAGATTAGCAAAGGTGCAATGACCTTTTGAATCTGTCCATGAAAAAAAATGAAAACTCTATGTGACATTATTATTATTACAAAAGCTAGGGTATTGAAGGGACTTCTAGAGATCATGTAATCCAACCCTCCCTGCTAAAGCAAGATCACCTAGAGCATATTGCATAGGATCACATCCAGGTGGATTCTGAAGATCTCCAGAGAAGGGAGACTCCACAATCTCTCTGGACAGCCTGTTCAAGTGCACTGTCATCCTCCAATTAAAACCGGTTTTTTCTCATATTCAGACAAAGTAGAAGTTGGGGTTTTTTTTCTTATACTCCTGTGTTACACTTTGTGTCTGTTGCCCCTTGTATTGTCACTGGACACCACTGAAAAGTCTGGCCCCATCCTCTGCCCTTTAGATATTTGTAAGTGTTGAGAAGATCAACACCTGTGTCAATAAGATCAGTACCTTGTATTAGTCTGTCTTGTGGTCTAAACATTTTCTAAGTGTTCCTGCTTCCTCAGTTTTCTTATTATTATGCTACATTGCATTTCTGAGGAGATGCAACCAGTCTAGAAGAGGTATTAAATTTTCATGTCTTTCCAACAGAATTACTCTCAAGGTATTTTAGTCAGCAAAACCCAGTTTATAATCCCAAATTCTACAGGTGAGACACTGAATATGGTGCGTAACTTGAAATCACTTCTGGTACCTTTGAACTGGATTACTTGAAGTCACCTCTAGTACCTTAGAACTTGAAGGACACATATATGATGTCAACTTAAGTTTTCTAAGCAGCATTTCTAAACAGTCAACCAGTAAGTCTGTTGCTGGCAATGGGTAGATTTAGAGAAATTACTATAAAAAAAGGTTACAGGTCACATGAAGTATGATAGACTGGAAAACAATTAATCCTATGGAATTGTGCCTCACAAATTTACTGTAATTCCTCAAAGAAGTAAAGCCTGTGAATAAAAGAAATTGGTTAATAATGTCTACTTTGACTGACAAAAGGTTTTCAGCATGTGTTTTCAAAAGCAACCGAAAGAACCTAAGCAGCAATAGGATAAGAGGAAAGATCTTTGCTGGACTACAAAACATAAATACGTAGAAAACAGAAGCCATAGGGAAATTATCATTTCTTTTGGCAGAGAGGGGTCACCAGTGCAGAAGTCACCACTGGAATTACAGAATCACATGGTTGGAAAAGACCTTTAAGATCATCAAGTCCAACCGTTGCCATCCTATGCTAAACCATACCCCTGAGTACCTGATCTACACTTTTTTCAACACATCCAGGGAAGGTGACTCAACCCCCTCCCTGGGCAGCCTGTTCCAGGCCCCAACGACTCAGTAAAAAATTTTTTCCTAACATCTAATCTGACCCTGCCCTGGTGCAGCTTCATGACATTTCCCCTTGTCCTGTCTCCTGTTACCTGGCTGAAAAGACCATCGCTCACCTCTCTACAACCTCCCTTCAGGTAGTTGTAGGCAGTGATAAGGTCTCCCCTCTCCTCCTCTTCTCCAGACTAAACATCCCCAGCTCCCTTGGCTGTTCCTCACATGATTTTCCCTCCAGCCCCTTCACCAGCCTGGTTGCCCTTCTCTGGACTCGTTCAAGGACCTCAGTGTCCTTCTTACAGTGAGGGGCCCAGAACTGGACACAGTACTCAAGATGCGGTCTCACCAATGCTGAGTACAGGGAATTCTGGCAAGATCTGCAATGGTACAAACTTATGGATTATTCTGGACATGCAGCATTCCTAATCAGAATCATGAAGTTGAATATGAAGAGCTACAGAAGGCACCTAGCATATTAAGTGTGTTAAGGATGATAAAATGTTGGATGGAATTCAGTGAGAAAGTTGCAAAGTAATGCAGAAGAAGGAAAAACAAGCTTAGTTTCATATATATAGTGAAATTTTCCAAACACCACCACTTAGCAGTGAGGTCTTGGAGTTTTGGTTAGAATTTCCATGAAGATGTTGTTCAGTACCTGTGGGGAAAAAGGCCAACAAAACACTATTAATTAGACAATGCACAGGGACCGAAACAAGAATATCCTTATGCCCACGGCATACATCTTAAGCACACCTGCAGATTGAATATCAAATGTAATTGGTCTTGCCAAAACAGATATGGCTGAAATGGAAAGGATTCAAAAGTGGAGAACAAAAATATCACTGTATGAGGTAGACACATTAGAAGTCTATAAAAGCATGATAAGTATTTGGAGCCTGAATATTACTGTTCAATCTTGTTCCCGATGTAGTACTGAGAACAGTGGTATTCAATGAAGACAGCTGGAGCCAGGTTCAAACAAACAAAAAGACGTAGTTCTTCACACAGCATATTGGCATATAACTCCAGTGGATACTAAAAATTTACTTGAGTTCAAGAAGGGCGTGTATATGTTCAGGGAAAAGAAATCTATCAGAGGTACCAAATCCAAAAAACACCATTTCTGGAACAGAAGGTCCTGGTGCCATGAACTGTGAGGTTCTCAGAGTGTACCCAGGGGATCTATCAACTATGCACCTGCTCCACTGTCACACGTTTCCCTAAACTTCTGACCAGTACCAGGTACTGAACTAGTATCTTTAGTCTAGCCCAGCACAACCATTTTTTATTCCTATGTTCCAGGGAAAGACATGGCAACGGAGGTATGTGAAGGAGATCTGTAGTCCCATGCTGAGATTGACCAAGAAGTCCTCTGAGAAGAGATGAGGCAGGTACAAACACATCTAAATTCAAACTGAGCAGAATTGCACTAAGAACCTGATAAAGCAAAGAAAACCCCACCTTCATTAACACAATCTACAAAGTGAGGGTTTCCAAGCACATGGTGCTTCTTGTCTTGGGAGTTATGAAACTCCCTGCTGTTTTCCAAGAAGAGCAGTGTTGTTCCATAATTGTCTGCTATGTCAATGTACATCACTATGCCTAAGCCAAATAAGTAAACTGTAAACCAGAAGAGGAAGATATATGGTGATGAACATGCTGAGAAGACAGCAGCATCCATTATGGGAACAGCATCAGCTCCAGGGCTTAACCAATTTACGTTTCAGGATCCCTGCTGACCAGCTCTGTATAGAAACAGTTTCCAAAAGTGTCTAAAGGCAAAGAGTCTGATTCTTGTTTGCAATGATTGAGTAAACAGCATAAGAGATTCTTCAGTTTACCTATAGAAATTTTATGCTGTGCGTAATAGAAGATAAATGTGCTATTCTTTATGTTCCTATATTAAATTAGAGATCTACAGGTGTGTAAGTGTATTCAAGCAAATCCAGGAAAATTAAAAGGAAATTAAACTAGAAATTGATAATGACATTTTTATGGACATAAAAAGAGACCCATGAGGGAAATAAAGTCTAAGCGATTACCAGGGAAATTTGTTTATAGCTGACATTATACAGACGTTGCTAAAAATGTAAATTTAATCCCTGTCGCAGCAACTGCAGAGGATACTAAAAAGGAAACAATTTAACACTTCTTATCTGTTGAAGCAGGCAAGAAAAGGACCCAGAGCATGTCTCAGATCTGTGCTGAGGTTGCTGCTGTTACTGTAGATGTTCAGGACTAAAGGCAGTGCTACTAACTACTTTTGACAGCTCAGATTACATCTCTCACTGACATCCAGAGCAAATATGCAGCTTTGCATTAGAAGTTAGATGGCTAAGAAATTTCAGTGCATCTGCACCCTACAAAACAGAAAAACACTCAGGAAAGAGGAGGAGGAGAGCAGAAGGCAGGCTGGGCAATAACCAAGCCCAGTGAGTCACTGCAAGACACTCACTAGCGGTAATGAGGAATTCACTCATGACTACACACAGAAGGACTGGTGACAGTACACTGAGATCTAGCAGAGGGGACAAGTCTGGAGAAGGCATTGAGGCAACAAAGTTCCTAGAGAAAGAGGTCATCGCTTCCTTCTGGAACAAGAAAAGAATGCCAAGGCAGCCTTTCATTGTTCCACATTCCACATGTTAGGTGAACTTTATTGGCAGTATCCTGACATCCCTATTAAGTTGTGTGCCAGGCAGTCATATTTTGATGCGTATCAGCACAATGACCCCAACTGATATTCTACAGATAAGAACTAGCCACAGTTACCAGACACTGAGCTTCAACCTTAGTAGCACTCAAGAGAACTGTGCCTACACTTGCCAACCAAAGAACCCAGGAATAATCTTCAACAGAATATACACTGTCATAAGAAATCACAATATCAGTGCCATTGTTACAGAACTATTGTCTTCTGTTTTCCATGTATTAGATTTTTTTAACGATCATTCAGTGTAGTCCAGTAAAAATGCTACATGGCAGTCAACACTAAGGTAACACCAACCAACCTCCACTTTATTATATACCAAGAGCTGCCTAAATTTAAAATTGTGATAGGCACAACTGCTGTTTTAAGACACATATACACATATGAAGTCTGAAATTTTATATTCACCAAAATTCACTCCTGGAACAAGACTAGAAAAGATAGATGAACAATGGGAAGAAGAAAAGGAGAAAGAGAAGTCTGATTATTTTTTTTTAAAGTTTGAAGTATTTCAGATGACCTTAGCAGGAAGATATAAAAGAAACACCTAAATACCTTTAAAAACTGAACTAAAGAGTGACATCAGTGGGCATAACTGATTCACATGGCTAACTCTGAGACAGAAACCCCCTCAAGCATAGTTAGTAGTCTCCACCATGCAAATTCCTACCTCCAAACAGACTCCACACCTAAATGGAATTGCTCAACTGCAGCTCCCCTTACTAATGCAAGGACAAAGTATTTCTTTGCTGTTCCACATGCAGCATTCAGGCACAAAAATGACACTGCTTTTCCTGGAAATTTTTAATTGCAGGATTGGGATATAAAACTGATATTGCTTTTGCTAGAATAGTTTTAATGGCATTAAGTGTAGATACAAACCATATGGGTACAATTGCTTGCACATATTTTAATGACTGTATGCCTGCATAAAATCTTTAATAAAGAGAACTTATGCAAGTGAACTTACTATGTTATCAGAAGAGAAATGTGTGAATCTTTATCACTAAAGGTTCCTATATGCATTTGCTTTCATTTAAGCAGCCTGGGGAAAAGAAGAAAGCTATTATAAAAAATTAGCAAAGTTTCACAATGCCTCAACACCCCCTCATGTCACTTAATGCCTGTGTTACATTTTCACTCAATATACCAAGCTGAATATTTTGTATCAGTTGATCATTGTGGCATCAGTTGAGAACATTTGAAAGCATTATGCAAACTTCAAGTTTCCACTAGAAATTTACAAATGGATTTTGGTGAGCTGACTAAAAACACAACTTAGGAATGCCTGTAGTTTGTGTTCCCCATAGTTTACCTTTTTATTATTATTATTATTATCATCACCATCATATAATCATAGTATGGTTAGGGCTGAGAGATGTTATCTTTTTATGCAGTTACTTTAAAATTTGCTTCGCTCAAAATATTAAAGCTTAACTTTTCACTTTAGTAGTTATTGTCTGCTTAAATCAATTAGCCTTGGGGGACATAGATTTGCTATAAGACATTCCAAAAAACAGGAGGTTTCATCACTAAAACAACTGCATGAGTTAAGGAAAGCTATTTCCAAAGCTTTTCTTCTCCAGAAGATTATCAGACATTACTATTTATCATTTTCAGTGCATTTGGTCCTCATTTTTCAAGGATACCTGTTCAAAGTTTCCCATATTTGATTGACCAGAGAATCTGGATTTTCTTCTGTCCCTCTAACTCAGCCCTGTTGAGACATAACTGGAGCACACTGTCCAGTTCTGGGCTCCCTTCTTACAAGGGAGGCAGGGACATACTGAAGCAAGCCCAGTAAAGGACCATGAAGGTCATGGATCAAAGATCATGCGCCAGGCCTGTTTCAGCCTAGAGAAAAGAAGACTCAGAGAGGTCTTCTCAGAGCTTCCAAGTACCTGACCAGGGGGAAGTAGCAAAGGCATAGCCAGACTCTTCTCAGTGGGGCCCAGTGACAGGACACGAGGAAATATGCACAAATTAAAATACAAAAAGTATCACTTAAACATAAGAAAAAACTTGATCCCCTTAATTAAATGGAAATAGCACTATTTCCACACCTCACCATCAGTCATATCATGTAATCTCTTGTTGATACGTACATTTTTTTAAATGACTCAGGAAAGTGATGCTCTCGCTTTTAGGGTCACACCAAAGTTGGTATGGCACAATGGAAAGCGTTATTTAGCTTACTCTGTAAATAGTATTGATTTTACTAATTAAGCAATCTATTGGAATTCACCAGAATTATGGGTCAGCATCTACTTATACTTTATTCACATTTTCACACTGCATCCCTGCAAAACTCCCAAATAATCTTTATTCAGAATGATCATGTTGTAACACTACATGGAATGGAGCAGTCTTGGAACACCAGTTATTTTGCTATGTATTTTGTGACCCTTCAGTAAACTATTACATCATTAACTTTTCTGACATGCTTACACTAAACCTTCCCTAAAACAGGTCATTAGGCCTGACCGGGTATATGAATTAAACTACTAAAAGAGGAGAATCTGACCAGAGAATATGATCATCTCTTGGAAGGCAGACTAATGTAGGACAAAAGGACTTGAATTCCTTCAACACACTCTGAATGTACTTTTTTGCTTATAATGTTTTGACATTTTTTAATGTTTGGCCATGATCTCTTATTTGTCCTAGTGTTGCTATTTCCTTAAAAACTAGCACTGTAACTTACCAAAAAGTCAGTTGTGTGGAATCAGTTGCATTCAACTTGGTTTGTAGAGGCATGGTATCATTTTAAAGAAGGCATAAAAATCTTGTTGATACCAACACACTGCTACTGGATTGAATGACTCCAAATTTGTGCAATATGTCCAAACATCAGTGAGAATGTTCTAAAATTTTATTTCTGTGTGTGGTTGGGGGGAAGAGTTACACAAACGAAATAGTTTTAAGTTTTCAGACCACTTCAGCGATTCTCATGTGTGCATCTCTATCTTGCTGCAATTCCTTCTCTTACAAAAAAACCTTAATACATTCCTTTGGGCTATTCCCTAGTCCCTCCAAATGAGGAAAGACCTGCAATGGAACTATGCCCTTTAAAAAAACATATTCAAACTCACTTGCAACAGTAATACCATTGTTTTAAAATGGAATGACCTAAACATATGCTTTCCCAAGCAAGCATTTCTTTGCTATGTTCCTCAGTAGTTTCTACCCTAGAGAGGCCACAATGGATGTCTATTACACTATTTGGAAATTATTAACAAGGTTGCATTTCAAACACATCCACAGAACTCAGTTTGCAGAATTAATATAAATGATGAAACAGTCTGGGGTAAGCATATGGCATACTGCTATAGCTTCCAGTTACTCAAAAATTCCATGGAGATCTAATTATTTTTAATGAGCAAAGGAGACTTCAGGAACAACTTCAAAATACAGGTGAGTCAAGATTTTAAATTATACTTGAGTAAGAAAAACAAAGAAGCCCGGAGGAGGGTTGGTACTATTTAGAAGTCCATAAATGCCCTGCAAAGCACCAAAATACCATGAAACCAATACTTTCAGGAATTTCATTCCAGTGCCAAGAAACAGAATGTACTCCCTGTGACTAATACATTAAAATACTGAAAATAAATTCTAACAGATTAAAAAGATCTTGTAGCAAGTGAGAGGTATAGTTAAATCATTCCAAACATAATCAAGCTTAAGAGCAGGGCAGTCTTTCCCTGTTATTAAGAAGAATGTAAGCTGGATAAGTACTGGGAAACTATAAATTATGGCCAGTAAAATTAATACAACTTTTTTTACAAACATGTTTCTAATTAACAATTAAGACAGCCATTTCTACTGAAGCAATTTGTTGCAGGTTCTTAAATTTGGTCTTCTGTGGTTTCCCACACACTTAAATCTTGTGCTTTGGGATCAGGAAATACCCTGATAATCTGCAGTCCAGTTACATGGGAAAATTGTTTCACAAGGGTAAAGCAAGCAACAGAAATACTGCACACTACTTTCAGGCTTCAGCTGAGCTTTTAAAACACATGGCCAAACACGTTGCCATGGAAATGTTCTGCAAATACATCTAGAATTTCTTAAGATGGAGCTGAACATGTTTTTTTAGAATAAACTTCTACGATCTCAAATATGACTACTTTATGCTGTATTCAAAGGAAACAATGGCTATTATCTAGCTTTTTTGTTATCACCTGAAGTGATAACAGTGTCTCCAATTCCATTTTGTGCTCCATACATGAAATGAGGCCACTACCTTCCCATGTAAAATATCCATATTCTTGTTTTCTTTCATGTACTCTGACCTTCCTATCCATCACCACAATACATTAGCAGATACAAAAGTATTGGCCTTGCAATAAATTTGGCAACAGTTAAAAACAAAAAGGATGAGACATACTTCAGTAAAACAATTTTTTAAAACAACATTCTACATATTTAAGTTATTAATCTTCTCTTTTACAGCCCATTAGTATTAGTACATGTCCCTGAGTGTAATAATTAAAAAGGGGAGAGTTATCTTGCCAAACTTCCACGGTTATGTTCAGTGAGCTATTTTTAAAATTGATTTGAAATGAAGAAAAAAAAATAATCACTACTGCAAAATGAAGCAAGATCTGTGCTTGCAGACTAGCTGAGTCCTGTTACACAATGTGATACGTTGTTTTAAATAACCTGCCACTGTAGGTAAGCTGTTGCCTTATACTGTATTTCATATGACACACACACACATTCACACAACAGCTTTGTGTGACATGTACAGGTAAAGCAAAATAAAAATGCAATACAATCTTGTCATTTTACTTTACAGCAAAGGTATAACCTTTAAGCATGAATTAGTTAAAAGAAATCATATTCACAATAAAAACAGGTTGCAAATATATATGGAATAACTTTACATTGTTCAAACAGCAATTAACAACACATTAGATTTGCAAGATATACATTGCTCTGCTTATGTAAACAGTCTACCCTATAAATCCTGTAGCAAATCCAACATGAAGCAATTACACAGACAAAGAGATTGTAAATGACCTAAAACCGTAAAACAAACCCTTGTGCTAGATATATTAGTATAAACTATGAGGTCATACCTGATGACTTAGAGACTGTAATGTCTCACCGGTTCCAAGCTGCATGACCTTTCTATTTCCAGAGACCCCCAAAAATTGCATTTCCTGTCTCTCAAAAGTACATCACAGACCCATCTATCTTTCAAAATCTTCTGGGGTAGTGAAGAAAGCATTAGCAGCCATTCTGTCCATCAGTCTGTGCTGGAGTCATTACCCTCAAGATATCGTATCTTAAATATAGTTTCCTCCGTGCGCTTACAGACATCCAGTAGTCAAGGAGGCTGACACAGCTATATCACTGATGCTGCTAATGCCATCTGAAAACAGTAAGCTTACTGCTTAAAGCAATCCTGCATCATCCAAACAGAACAAGCCACATCCTTCAACTCCTCACTTGCGTTTTTTATAAAACCCAGCGCTGCCATTATAGATTTTGCTTTCATCTGTGGTCAGCTAAAGGAGAAATTAGATATTATGCAACCAGCTTTGCATTAACAAAAGAAAAACAGCAGATGAAGCGACATAGCGAGGTTATCAAATTTTGCTTGCATGACCACTCCTCAACAAGCACTATCGCTATTCAGTAAAGGCATCACAATCTGATCCAAAGGAAAATTACCAGAAAGAAATTATAAACAATTCATAAGCAGCAAGGCAATTAAATACCCCTGTGGTACTGAAACAGCTATTTTATGCAGCCTTATGAATCCTAGTCCATATTAAATTAAAAACCATTGCTTGCATAAGTATTTTTAGTGTTTATTTTCAATAAATTGCATGATCACTGCATTGTTTCCATTACTCCCTGCTAGCAGCCAGAAAACAGCATGCCTTGAAAACATGCCAGTATTATGACAGCAAAAATGTGTTTTGATATCAAACAAAACAATCATGCATGGGGGTTTTTTTCTGATATAAGAGACCTTTCAAGCTAACAAATGTACAGTATCCTCCTCAGTAATTTTTAAATTATTAAGACTGAAAAGTAATAACTGTACTTTTTATTTAAACACATAGTTGATGCAAGTGAAATTGATTATCATAAATCATTAGTTATATTTATTGTTGCTATCATTATGGGAACAAACTTATGCAAACAAAACCTAAAAATCACAGAACTAAGATGAAACAGTGCCACCAAACTGGAAAAAGTTATCATTTACAAATTCCTCTGAACTCTAGATGCACAGAAACTACATGCATGTTCATACAGTGAGAAAGTCCTATTGAAGCACTCAGTCCTTATCCTTAACCACACAGGAACATCCCCATAACACATACTGAAATATATTGCTACTGGTCAAATTTTACAGACATAAAACTTGGAGGAAAAAGTCTTCCCTGATTTAACCACAGCTTGCATGTTGTGTTATTCAAATTAATTTGGATGTCGTTCTTTACTTTGAAATATAAGCAGAAGCTGAAAATAGAAGTAAATGGTTCTAAATTAATTCACCCAGATCCTATTCTGTTAGTTTAACATTATTATTATACAGTTGTAGTAATTGCTCTTTTGAGTAAGTTAATCAAGTTTGGCTTATAGTCATTCACATTATGGCACCGATAATAGCAAACTGGTCTCATCCATGAATGCCACATATTTCCCTTCAAAGAGAGAAGCTGCCTGCTATCAAATTTTAACTGATTCGCTTAATACAGTCTGTAAGTGCCACAACATAAGGATGCTTCATCTTCAGGGGAAGGGAATTCTGTTAGTCATGCAATATATATGGTCTCCTGTGACACGTTAGTAGCCTAGGAGAGGCTCATCAGGTGAAGCCCTAGGGGGCTTTACAGTGCAGTAGGGAACTTTATATATCTATTCTTTATTATATTCTCCAAGAAAATTAATCTTGAGGCCAAACAACCTGACACTATACAGCTGATGACTGTGGCAGTCATAGTACCACTTTGAAGATCAGCAAATGTTCTTGAAAGCTGCCACTTTCAAAATTTTTCCNGCTGCCACTTTCAAAATTTTTCCTGAAAAATTCATGAATTTACTTTCAACCCAGAAAATATTACTAAAGAAAATAAAATATTGCTAAGAAGACATTACTAAATCTATGCGAACATACATACACACAGAGACAAAAGTGCCTTCAAATAATAGACAAGAATGATTCAGCATTAAAAGAAGGGGGAAATAGCTTTCCCCACTTCAGTATGAAATGGGAATATCTCCCAAGGCAATATTTTTATTTCCAAAATATTTTTTTAAAATACACACAACAATACACATTACTCAATATTACATTATTTAATCCTATACAAACAGTTCTGCAATACTATGTTCTGATCAGTAGCTGCGTACAACTACATAAGGGAGTAAGTACCTAGCATCTATGAGTTGCTGGCAAGCACTTCCAAGTCCCCACAAGCCACCTAGCAAGGATACAAAGGCCAGCAAGCTGTCAAGAAGCGACCAAATAAAAACACAAGTTGCCAAGCCACCTTTCATAAAGATTATGTAGGCTCTCTCTATGCAAATCTTGTACTACATGATTATTTCCACTCAAAAGAGTGGAAAATGCAAAGCTAGGCACTATAACCACAGCTGTCAGAAACACCACTTGGAGTTTCTACTCACAAAGAGTACATGATCTCTCCCCCAGCTGGACATTTGAAGAACTCAACAGCTAGCAAAAGACATGACAGAAGACAATTTTCCAGAGTTATGTTAATATCTCAGTACAAATTATAAATGCACTTAGAAATACAGAGTTATTTCTTCATGTGTATTACCGCAGCTAGCGGAATCTTTTCCCAGAAGTTATTTCATGTTTTTCCTCATGGCAATACAATTACTACTTTGCAAAAGTGAAAATTTTAACATTTCACTAGCAATGTTAAAACAGAGGGTACCAATAGAATACTTTTTTCTAAAGTATGGTTATTCATTCTGAGATATGTTAAAGCAAAAATCTGGTAATCCATTTCCTTTAGAATATTAACAAGTTTCATTTTATATTACACAAAAGTACTGCTCTCAAATACAGTTCACTTTTATTTCATTTTTTTCTTCACAGAAAAAAAAAAAGAATAAAAATAGAAAAAAGAAGATTCAGAGTTCCTGGGGATTGTGCAAGGAGAAATAAAAGTTCACTTGGAATTTACCACAAATCAGCTTCACATCAAAAAGACCTGACCTAAGCATTCAGTGAGCAAACAGGAGCTCTGTCAGTCAACATTTTAAATGAAATTTAAGTCACTTTTGCTAGCACTAATGAGCATGATAGAGAACATTAGAGATCAGTGAAAGGTAGAGATCTGTGTAGGTGTTGAGACAGAAGTACCAAGGAAAAATTCTGGAACCAGCACAAATCCATACCCAATGGTCACTCATGTTTGGGACTTTTTTTACCTATCAGCATTGAAAGTCTGCAAGAGCAGGAAACCAAACTCAAAGACCAAGAATGTGCCTTTCACTCCTGTACTTCTACAAGGGATGACCATGAAAATGCAGAGAAGTGAAGAAAAAAGTAGAAACATGAGGTACAGCAGAATTGGTATCATGAGCAGGACCTAGGAAAAATCAGATTTCCTGGGGCTCTACACTGATTGAAATAAGTTTAGAACCATGAAACAAAAACCCTAAACAAACAAAACCAAGCTCGTAAAGTTGGCTTCTGTACTGAAAACACAGAGCTTTTGTCTCAATACCTAGAATGGTATTCATAATATAAATAGCCCAGCAATTTCTCTTAACCAAAACCATTCCTC
>VZTU01014851.1:6871-20371 GCA_013400835.1 Zapornia atra | reverse complement strand
GGGACAGCAGGGAGAGAGAAATACCAATAGGACTTTTATTGCTAAATATACAAAACTGGTGTTAGACAATGCAGTTTCTCACTGAACCACACAAGCCATACAGCTCAGAGCTGCCCTGAAGCTGGACCATCTGAGTGTCCTGGAGCCATGCATTCCTCTGCCCACCAGCCCCCCTTTATGTTGAGCATGATGTAATTGCTATGGAATATCCTCTTTGCCCAGTTTGGATCACCTGTACCAGGTTTGTCCCTTCCCGGCTTCCTGTGCAGCCCCCACCTTCTCTCTAGTGGGGCAGTGTGAAGAACTGAAAAGTCCTTGACCTGCTGGGCAACAACTAAAGCCACCAGTGAGTAGTCAGCACTGGTCTCACCCCAACTCCTAAACACAGCACTGCACCAGCTGCTGGAAAGAAAATTACCTCCATCCTAGCCAAAATCTGGACAGGAGCCAGGAGTTGGACTCGATGATCCTTATGGGTCCCTTCCAACTCAGGGTATTCTGTGATTCTGTGATTTTGTGATTCTGTGAACATCCAGCCTTTTCTAGATCAGAGATGAAAATTGCATGAGGATGTCCAAGGAAGTTTTGAGTCCAGTCTTTGTTGAATGCATGTTTTGTTACAAAAAGTCACTGTTTTGCATTCTAAAAAAACGGCCAAAGGCAAAAAGCAGTCTGTTCTTGTATGCACTATTTCATCCTCTCAGCTTGCTGCTGAAACACATAATACCATTGTACTTTAAAGAGCAGTAATGCTTCTGTTAGATACCAGAAGAAGCTTTAAAAGGTTGGGGTTGTGAATTACGCCTTATTGGGGGTCGCTAGCCAACTGAAAATACATAAATGTCTGGATTAAGATGGGAACCTCCATGGGACCTGTGGGCTCAAGGTCTACCAGCACAAGCCCAGCTCCGCTGCCCCATACAAAGGCATCGTAAGTGCAGCGCACAGGAAGTGATGTCAGAGAGGGACCGATCCCTTCCCACCTCAGTGCAGAGCAGGCAGCTGACACTGAGAGAAGCCCAGCTGCTCGTTAGTTACTCCTTCAAGGCAAAGGCAGATGGTGAAGCTGCAAAAGCAGCAGTTGGTATCTGAGTAACTTAGCCAAGCATCAAACTGCTTTTTTCCATTCATTTTCTACACCCTGGGCTATGTGAAACAGTCTGGGGTGGAGGAGTTCACACCTGCACAATGTGGAGCCTTGCAGATGTGGAGTTTTTGAAGGGGCAACTTAACTGCTCCAAGTGATACAGATTAAGGTACTAGATCATTATATATCTCTTAAGACTATAATACAAAGAACCCTTTTGATAGATAAATGGATACTGCAGTCCCAGTAAGTTGCATGCATTTGAATTTCTATTTCCAGTTCAGTGAAGCATAACTTCTAGGCTGTCTTGGTTCACTGCCTTAGCATCCACTCCTATAATTCCTTCAGTATACTAAGGATTTACTCATGTTTTGTCTGGAGGATAGATCCAGAGTTGTTCCAGAGCTTCTTCCCCCCACCTTAAGCATACACATGCTATTCTTCAAAGGTCATTCACATGATTTCTGATGACCAAGCATAGAGAAGGGTAATATATTAGTCCTAAATGCAAACCTCTATAAAGAATGAAGAATAATCTCTTTTTTTTTTCCCATTAATCTTTGCTAGGTAAGATACTTATTTCAAAGTTGTTTTGTTTTATGCATAAGTCAGTATGCTTGAACTAGCTGTTCAAAAATAATTTGAGATATGACTTTCTAAGTAAAAATTACAGCTCCAGAAATAGCACTGAATCATGACTTCTTCAAAATGTTACAGAGATGAGTGCAAGTTATGTTTTTCTAATACATAATGCAGTTTTCTGTGAGTTTTCATTTAGACTTGGAAAAGAAATCAGATTTTCAAAGGCTACAAAAATAGATGTTTAACAAGAGACTGTAAATCGAGATACCAATATTTTCTATATAAATTATAAATGAGACCATGACCACCAGTGAGGTAGAAGTAATTTATTGAATGACACTGTATAACTTCTGCAGGTTTTCTATGTTACTAGCTGAAATTAAGTCAGAGGGGAATATTTTGAATGGATTATTACTGCCCTTTGACTTCAGTTTCAGATCAGGTAGCAGGTTTCACGATTGTGGCAGCGTGTGTTCTTTAAGATGTGCACGAAGGCACAACACCATCTCCAGAGTACTTTGACTGTAAAGTAAACTACCACCAAGTGCAGTCTTCTGTGTCGTTTATAACCATGGGCTTGACAGGCACAATAATTTTAAGTAGGTTCCCCAGTGCCATCAGAAGGTTTGTGTATAGTAAGGGTGCCCACCCTTACATCCTTGGAGAGAAGAAGACTCTGTTCTACCTAAATCCTTTGCACATGCCGTGATTTCCCCTGACGGGTGCTACGGTAGATGTCTGCAGCATTTCTGTCTCTTATGAGATGGCCTACTGTTGGTGATATTCAGAGTGTTGTGGAGAAGGGTGTTGTGGAGAAGGGCTCACAGCTGCACATTCTCTGCAAAACTGACCATCACAGAGAGCATTTTGGAATCAGATCACAGAAGTAAAGATGACCATGTACACACAGAGTTATAGGCTGCCTGGAAAAGGTGCTGCTTGTACATTTTCCAGCCTGCAAGAATACCCTTCTTCCCACCTTGGCAAACAGCAGTTGTGCTCTTTCTTTGTTTTGGTTTCTCAAACACTGCTGTTCACACCATCTTTTTGGTTTTCACCCTTATTTGCTTCACATTGTCTGTCTGCAGTGTGTTCTCTTCATCAGCATCTTCTGTAGCTGTCTATCGTTCCCCCTTTAGCTCCATCCTGAGAATTACAGGTTATCTTCAACATGTTTCTTGTGTTCCCTACCAAGAAAAATGTGCAAGAGCATGAAGGCTGGTGTGTCTTATCCTTCTCTTCCTTTCCTTTATCTTCCCTCTCCAGATCATCTTCTAGCTCACCTTCTCCCCAGCTTTATTATTCATGACCTTTCACATTCTCAGCCCTACCAGCCCTCACCCCCATTCGTTGCAACACATCTCAGTCTCTGGGTCTCACACAGGTCACCTGGAGGGAACAGACTCCCCCCAGTGGCTCTCTTCCAGTTGGGAACTAAACATCTTCACCCTCTCACTTTTAATGGTTGCAGCGTCAGGGTGAGGACATGTTAGCAGTCACAGAGGAGGAAGATTGAAGTAGGAAGCATAATGCAAGTTCCAGAGGATGCATAGCCTGAAGTGGGGAAAAAGGGGAATCTGCAGCAAGCTATGCCTTTGCCGGTCAGAAAACTGCAAGGCAGCCACTAGAAGAAAAGTCAGTTTGGGATTCTGAGGGANGAGGGACTGTTTGCAAGCATTAAGACGAGGGGCAGTGGCTTTAAACTAGATCAGAGTAGGTTTAGATTAGACATCAGGAAGAAGTTACTCACTGTGAGGGTTGTGAAACCCAGCCACAGGTTTCCCAGAGAGGTGATGGAGGCCTCATCTCTGGAGACATTGACGGTCAGGCTTGATGGGGCTCTGATCAACCTGATCTAGTTCACATTTACTGCAGGGCGTTGGACGAGGAGACCTTTAAAGGTCCCTTCCAATCTAACATTTTCTGTGATTTGATGATTCTATGATTATGATTTTTCATATAAAAATTCCTGTTGCTTTCTGTGGGTTGCATTTCATGCATGAAAATAAATATTAGTTTGTATTCATTTCATGGAAGTCAGTAGTGGCAAAGCTGATAGGCACAAATACTGTATTTTGGATAATACCATGTTCATGCTGCCACTAAAAAAGCTTAGATCTAAATTTTTCAAAATACCTATTTGGATGTCTGTATGCTTCTAGAGATAGACGTGCTTGAAATGTTTACTCCCATCAACATTTTGTAAAGGCACCCGGTGACAGCCATACCACTTTATTTTTTTCTGTATGTTCTGTGGAATTCCTTTTGTTCTCAGGCACTGTTGTATAAATTGTTAGGTTGCTTTCCAAAGTTCTTTATAGATATATGTTGTGTGCTGTCAATGGCATGCCACTAAATAAATAATTTGTTCACATACAGAATGAAAACTTTAATGCCTGTTGCTATTTAAAAGACAGTTTTTCCAAGGAAACAAGTAGTTTGGTTTTGTGGGTAATTTTTGATGCTGTTGTAGACTTCCGTACTGTGGCTGCTGCTCTCCTAATTGCATGGTTCTGGCAGAACAAATGGTACTGAGATTTATCTCTGTCAGCTGCTCTGAAATCATAAAGCACTATTACAACACAGTAACATTCACAAGAACATACTGCAAGGACAGAGTAAAAATCCCCACGTCACACATGACAACAGCTCTGGGGTTTATGTGTCCAGTTTATAATGTCTTTTCACAAGAAACTGATGTTGCTCTAATTGGAGTCATGGAACATAGGAAATACTTCAGAGACCCTTCTCGTGTGTTTCATTTCAAATGTGCTCACAGGAGGCTGCTCACCTCTAATCTTAGTGCCCACAAAGCTGTGCATTCAGATGCATTCTGGATTAATGTACAGTTTTCAAAATTAATAAACAGTTTGAAGGATGGATTTCTCCTTGAGACCCAGCCAAATGTCCAGGCAAATACACCTGAGCAGCCAAGTCAAGAGGGCAGTTTTATCTTTTATGTGTTCACACACTTAATTCTAAAAATTTATAGTTTCAAAAGACAGTATTTCAGCAGTTTATAACATTAAAGATGGTGAGATGATGTATATCTCATTTGTACAGCCTGAAATACCTTACTACATTATAATTGTAGCTAATTATCATAATTGGACCTAAGCTTACACAGTTTTCTGTGATGTAAGTGTGGATTTTTTTATAGGGTCATGTTTGAAATTTCTGTAGAAAATCTGTCCCTGGCTGGGAACCATATTTACCTTCAATTCCAAAACGTGTTTTATAATAAAGGCAGTTGAACTTAGGAAAATAATTTGTTGTCTCTAGTCTGTGTTGCAAGGATTTGGCAGGAAAGTGGAGTGTTTGAGCGTTATTTCAAACCTCTCTCTGTGTATCAGTTTAAATAATACTTTAAGTTTTCTCATCTTCAGTTTAAAATTACTGCCAGTACGTCGATTAATGCTGGTTCTAGTTTGGAAAGGGAGACAATTAATAATCTCTCCTTTCCAAAAAAAAGTGTAGAACAGCATTAGTCTGTATATGTTTTAAGACAGTATGCTCTCTACATATTGAACATAGGTGTCACTCAAGTCACGTCCAGTATTTCAAGTGTACTTGAGGACAGGACTACTTATCTCATTAAAACAAGGCAGTGAGATGGATTCATTTGTTTAACTAGACCATTTTATTTTGCAGACTTGCAATCCATTCCACTATAATTCTGCCACTGATCTACTTAATCATAGTAAGGAAAAATCCTTTTCGGTTTGCCATGGGGATGGTTCAGGCACTTCTGACAGCCCTCATGATTTCTTCCAGGTAAACAAAGGAAACATTCATTTTCTGTAATGTTCCTAGTAGTAATTGCATTGCTCCTGCACTGATTTTGTTGCTGCTTTGTTGTATAACCTGATGGCACCTGGACAGTTCTCAAGCCCCTGAATTCCTCTCCTAATCAGCATCCCCTCAGTACTTGGAGGGGCACTGTGGATTGCACCGACCTGCGCCACACAAGAGCCTGCCCCGCCAGGAGGAGACGATTCGGTTCATTAGTCACAGCCATTCAGGTCATTAGTCACAGGCTTGGTATAATTTGAGCTGTTGCACTGTTTCTGTGACTACCTACTTTATGATGATTTTGCCATGTAACTTTGAGGATAGCTAAGACTTTGCTAATTCTTCCCATAATGAGAAGAGATAACAAAAATTACTTCCCTTTTTCGTGGTGCAGCCTTCCTGCCTGCCTTAGCGCTCCCTTTGAGTCTTAGAGCACGTGAGCCTCTGAGAGGAGGACGGAAGATAAGGGAAGGGGTGTGCTGCTGCCTGCTCTTACTTTGTGTGTTTACCTGTGTGCCAGTTCAGCAACTTTGCCTGTCACCTTTCGCTGCGCGGAAGAGAAGAACTTAATCGACAAACGCATCACCAGGTTCGTGCTCCCGGTTGGAGCTACCATCAACATGGACGGCACCGCCCTCTACGAAGCCGTGGCGGCTGTCTTCATTGCACAGCTGAATGACTTAGAACTGGATATTGGCCAAATAGTTACCATCAGGTAAGGCTAAAGCCAGCACACACATTTGGCTGGTGGGGTTTATTTTCTCGTGAAGAATGGTACATTAACTTTGGATACCCCCTGGTAAAGTTTAAACTGTCATTCGCCTTACAGGAAGTAACAGAAGCATTCTCACAACCTCTCACTTGCCTTAGTCCAACCTCTTGCCTGTGCCACCTGATGAGGAGGTGGAGTGGGTCAGGACGTGCAGCTGGTATGCAGCATTGTTCTAGAAATTGACATTACTCTTTCACTGCAGACACTTCCAAATTCAACTTGGCCTTGACCTGTGATTTGTGCAGTTTGCTTGTTAGTCATGCATTATTGCCTGTTATTCTGCAGTGTAACAGTAGCTATAGGTGACTTGTCCCATAAACTTGTCACTAGATTTTTGAGTAAATAATATTCAAGAGGAAAACTGGAACGTTTGGGCTTCTTTCTCACAGTGGATGAAGCCTGTCTGTGCCAGAAAATAAGAATTTATGTGAGCAACATGTATTCTGAATGCCATTTCTGGGCTTTATTTTGGATTTAGTGTCACAGCTACAGCAGCCAGCATCGGGGCTGCAGGCGTCCCCCAAGCCGGACTTGTCACCATGGTGATTGTACTGAGTGCTGTGGGCCTGCCTGCTGAAGATGTGACTCTGATCATTGCAGTTGACTGGCTTCTGTAAGTTCAAGGAACTTGATACTTAATTGTTTTTCTTCTTTTTTTAATGTTTACATAAGTTCTGTGGGAACTTGTGGCCCTGACAAAGAAAGCAACAAAATCATTTAGGACAGTTGCAGTAATTGGACAGAGATTCTTCTCATGACCAGGCTTGTTCAATGTAGAGTTGAATGTGGTAGTGGCTTTAATTCTGGGAGAAGTCCTGCTGCATGGGATGGCAGTAAATAGCCTGACATCCAGAGGTGCTATCAACCCTAAAAGAGTGGCCACAGCATTGGTGAACTGTGAGCATGATACTCAGGAAAGACAGATTTGACAGTGCCAAGGAAAGGGTCTGGAGTGACAGGTGCCATCATCTTACACTAAGTTCATACACCATTTGTAAAATCAAATAGAGCCACAAGCAGAACATCTCAGCTGCCTCCCACACGGCAGATAAAGTCCCAACACTGGTGAAGAGGCAGTGGAGCACAACACGACGGGCTGTACATGGGGCATTGCTGCCAGCATGGCTGTGATAGGGCTGTTTTCACTGGGAGTTTTTTGAAGGCCTAGCCCCTTGGTCAACAAGCACACACATACAGACTCAGGAAGCACTCATGCCTGATCCCAGCCATCTCACCTCAGAGCACATCAAAACCCCTCAGCCTTGTTAAACAGCTCTTCCTGCAGAAAAGCATTTTGTCCAGAAATGTGTTTTCTGTTCAGCTCACTTTTGCAAAAGCCCAAAGCATCACAGGGTATCTTCTGGAGTTCGGAAGGGCAGCAGCACTCGGTTTGGTCCCATGATTCACTGGGGAAGAGTAACAAGATTCACAAAGAGTGCAACTTGGTTTAGTAATTCAGCTTGCTTTGCCTCCTAAGCTGTGCAAGTTTTAGTGCTCTGACCAAAGTTTGTTCACCCGGAGTAACTCAGCATGGATGATATTTCATTGGGATCCATGTAGAGATCTTAATCATTTCATAGTCTTTGCATGTCTTCTAGGCTGACATTTACACTGAAGGTAAATGCATTCCTGTTCATTCCCCACCCTTTCAGTCATGTTCTTGAAGGGTTCCTGGCAGCAACCTATGTATTTCACAGATAGATATATGTATACAATTTATTTGATTATATAACTCAATTTTGCAAGCTGTAGAGAGAAATGCCAGTCCTCAGAAAACTGGGGCTGTTGAACAGATCCAAGAATCAATTCAATTTCTATATAAGCGTAATTGTTCCAAACAAAATATCTCCAGCCACAAGTACATTCTCCCCAACAACTATCTGCAAGGGGGTCTCATGGGCTTGTTTGCTCTGCTTCACAGCCATTTTGTTTTCTCCATCTCTCTCCTTTGTCTAGTGGACGTTTAGTTTTGTTAAGGATGGTAAAGATCAGTACAAACCACTGGCTCACAGCAGGTATCTGGAGAAGAGTGTAAGAACAGAACGAGTTTGGATTGGTTCTTCTCCCAGAGTACTCTCAGAGCTTTAAGAGTTCTCAACAGGTTTCTTCCTCTTCATGAATTCCTTATTGCTTTGGGGATCCATGTAAACTTTCAGATTTCCACAAGTCCTGTGGAGAGAAATTCCATGGAGACATGCTTAATTTGGTTTGTTTTCATCTACATCCCAGTCATTTCATTCAATGCCCTCTAATTCTTTTATGGGAGTGAGAGAGGGGCAAAAAGAATAGTAATTACCTTTTTCTCATAGTAATCAGACTTTTATGGATCTGATCTCATGTCCACTTTGAAAGTCCACAGTTTATCTGATTCTTAGGCAGAGTATGAATACGCAGAAGCTACCTGTTCTATCCTGACACAAAGAATTGATGCTGTGTCTGATTCTAATTGAGGTATTTTTCAGATTAAGGTGTCTTGCTGTGTAAAGCAAATTAAAGATTAATTTCATGTACCAGTGATCATTACCAGTGCATTTTACACCTCAGCAGATGGAATGCACATCATGATGCCACGTAGATTATTAACACTTTCACCTTTTGTACTTACTGCCTAAAATGTATTACTTTGCAACCTGCTAGTAGTGGCTCATTAACAATCCTCTTGTTAATTCTGAACTCACCAAGGTTTTATTACGTAGGCCTGAGGAGTTTTCCCATGTTTTTAATGAAGAATAAAAAATTTTGATAAGTATTATGAAAGATGAGTTTCCCATGCTGTTGATTTCCCCGCTTGTCACACTGATCCTGCTAGAATTTTACTTTAGCCCTCTCTCTCTCCCCCTTTTGCTACCACATATTTCTTTTCCATATGGAGAACACAGGGGCACACTTCAGCAGTGGAGTTCAGTGGGTGTAGTAGAATACATGTGTGAGGCATGCCAATTCACTGCTGGTTTCCATTCCTATATGTGAATGTATCCACCGCAGCTGCTGCACAGACAGAGCCACGTGTTCTGCCACAAAGCCCTGGCAGCCTTGTGTAGCTGAAACTAAAATCAGGGAAGTGTGACTTTCCACTGACCCTACCTTACTTTCATGCCAGTTTTCAGACTTTGCTATATTGTGTGGGTTTGTTGCTCCTCCATCAAATAGTGGCAGATTTTTAAGACCTGCAAATCCCATTTCTGTTGGGAGATAAACCAATGGTGCAGAAGTATTGTGGTTTTTTAAGTGACTTGTTGAATACAACTTTGTGCTTCAACCCTTTAACAAAGAGAAGCTAGCAGAAGTCAGCCTTTCCCATTTCCGGGGTTTGGGCCAGAATACTGAAGATGCTGGGCTAGGCACTCCTCTGGACAAGGAAATGACTGTTAGACCCCATGGCCTCTCCTCCCAACAAAAGAGAACCAGCTGTATAGTGTACTTCAGATGCTGAGATTTTGCAGGGCTGTGCACAGCAGTGTGGTTTCTGCTCTAGAAGACTGGTGATGCAGTTGCCTTGCAGTTTTCCATGCCCTGTACAAACTAGTTTGTCACGAACGCGACTCCAGGTTCCTTCAAATACATGTGGGGGAAATTCTCCTTCTTGTTCTTCAAGATTTATCCCAGATCTGCATGGGGAGAAACACAGCTCAGCATTTGCTAGAATAACTTCTACTAAAAGGATTTTGTCCCTAACTTACGGAGTTACTTGTCTGACAATGGTTTTATTCCATAGGGATCGATTCAGAACAATGGTGAATGTCTTGGGAGACGCCTTTGGTACAGGAATAGTGGAGAAGCTTTCTAAGAAGGAGCTGGAGCAGATGGATGTCACCTCTGAAGTCAATATAGTCAATCCTTTTGCCTTGGAAACAGGAATACTTGATAATGATGAAACAGAGACCAAGAAATCGTACATCAATGGCGGCTTTGCAGTAGATAAGTCTGACACCATATCCTTCACGCAGACATCTCAGTTCTAAAGCCAGTAGCTTTCAGGTGAAAGGGGAGCACTAAGACATGGCCATATGCAATATCTCAAAAAACATAAAGGATAATTGGTAATGAATTGCATCTCACATGCATTTGATTTACTACACAGACTCTAATTCTCCTTACTAGTTCTTTCCCCTTCCCATCATCTCTCCCTTGCTGATAGGTTGAAGAAAAGACAGCTGTAAAATACTTTTTTTAAAGAATATACACTTATTACTGAGGCTATGAAATGCCTCTTTGAAATCAGCATGCTCACAAATGGGTATATTAGCTGGAACAGCTGAACATGTTTTACTCAGGAGTAGCACAGCATTTCACATCTTACCCATATTACAAACCATCTGTATGAAATCCCTTTTAACTTCCTTGCCTTCTAAACAGATTGCACTGTACTTGACACCTACTGTAACTTATCATGTGCCAAAATACTAATTTCTGCAGCTGAGGGGATACTACTTGGATGATTCAGGAAGGAACAGACCAGAAAGGCCTTGTAAAAAGTACTTTACTGTGAACAGTGTTTCATTTTAATTTAATTGTGAAATAATTTGGCGTGGAAGAATTTCCAGTGTTTATGTAGCTAGGTTTCCCCATGCCTTTCATGTTATTGCCAGCTGATGGGATTGCTCTTCAGGTGTGGAATAAATGGCTGTGGGTTTGCTCTTCTGGCCTTTGAAGAGTTTTTGTGAAGTAATACTTCAGCAGTTCAGGTCCACTTTGATGGTGTCCCAGTACCTTTCCACTGGAAGCAGAAATGTCTGTTTAAAGTGGTTCACCTTTGACTCTAAGCAAATACTAATCAGCCCAAAAGTAGGCAGAGGTCATGAGGATAAAACCAGACTATCTAGCAACGCATAGTGGAAATTCTAAATCTTTCCTCCTTGGAATAAAACCAGATACAAGATCAAGAATAAAGGAGGCATACCTTTTTCTAAGCCTTTTACACACTCTGGTTGGTTTTCTGCTCCTTGGTTTAGTTTGCCAGTTGAACATCCAAGTTTGTAGCTGCAACACTACTACAGTGCCAACATACCAGCTAAACTGTATCATATGAAGTATTTCTGGACCCAGAAAGTCATGTGTTCAGGCGGCTTGCTATAGAATAAGAAGCACCAAGAACTTCCTCTTGAGAAATCTCCATTTTCTAAAATATTTTATACAAGATTTCCATGGTGCAAAAATCACTCTCTCAAGGGAGGAGTTGCTGTAACAAATTTTTTTGCCTTGCACATGAAAGTCATTAGCCATTTTATATGTAAACTGAAATTCATATACAGTTCTTTGTAAATAAGCTTGCGGTGATCTTAAAATTGCACTCACATATTAACAACAACAACAAAAAGAAGTCAAGTTCTGCAGTGTTATATATGTGATTGAATCCTACACTTTTATATAGAAACAAACCAGAAGTGTGCCAAAGAGAACTGATTAAGAAGAGAAGACTTACTGTAGGTTTTGATAAATTGCACCTTAAATGAACAAGTCAACGAGATGTAATACTGTATTTAAATTAAACATTTTAAACTATGTGGAAGTGTCAATCTTAAGTATTGGTATGTTTATACAAAAGAAAGAAAATGTACAGATTGAGTAAATCAGTCTTTTAACTGTGCAGAAATAGTGTGTGTTACGGGAGGGAAAAAACCAGTTTCCACAACTAGCCTATAATCTGTATGCTTTGTCTTTGCTTTTTTAAGTCACCCTTTTATGGTCACCCCATTATGTAATCATCCTGTTATGATGTACTGTGAACAGTGTTCCTAACATTCTAAATAAACAACCTCTCTTTGCTTTTACCATACTCTCCTCACTGTACAATGTTGAGTTCAGAGTGTCTGGAGTTGGAAGGGGCCTCGAAAGATCATCTAGTCCCTGCCAGAGCGGCATCACCTGGATAGTCCACCTAGTTCCTTTAGCTATAGCAAGAAAAATAAAACCAGTTTGATTTAGGATTTATGTCACTGTCTCTGGTGACTCAGATGTAGCTGTGGCAAGAATTTCTCCATTCTTTTTCCAGTAAAATAAATGCTTCAGCGCACAGTGCTGAGATTGCCAGAAGGCCCTCTAACTAGAGGTGATCTGAAGTAGGAGTATACCAGTAAATACGTGCTAAGCAGGGGACCAGGGATTTATTATTTGTTCATGTGGATCAGATTCAACTAAGCATGCAGCGATGGTGCCATCTATTTATCACCAAGACATCAAACCATATACTGAAGGTGCTGTTAGGTCCAAGAATGCTTTCCCTGGCACAGTATTCTAAGTACGTACCTTCTGTGTATGTGGAAACATCTTGCATGGGCAACACATCCTCTTCTCTATAGGGTCCTGGTCTGGAAGCTTTGGGTGGAGAGTTTCCCATCAGAAAGCACCAGCAGGTTTTGGCTGTTTACACCATGATGTGATGTAGTGTAGGGTCCTTTGGGGCTACCACGGGGCTGGACCCTGCATTTTGAATACCATGTGTGGCTTTAGTCACGAAAGGCAAGGTTATCTACTCACGTACTCTGTCTGCAATGCTCAGGCTTGCAGCCAACTCTTCAACACTGAGAAAAGAGAGCACCTGGACATAAGCATACAGAGGTCTGTAAGCATCCATGGGGTCAGCTCTAGCAGAGCCACAAGTGTTCAAACCACATAAAACCAACCATGAGGTGTGCGGTTCACTGGTTTTTCACTCTTCCCTGATAAGAACAGAAACTGGCCAGTCTGAGATCTTGGTTGAGGACCAGCCACACCCCTAAACTCTTCTATCAAGATACAGAAATATATGTAGCCCTAAAAGCAAAGGTATAAAATGGGTAAAACATGAGTTAATAAGAGGTAATGGAATGAATAGAGCGGGTCAGGTCCTGCACTTGACCAGGCTGCAGAACAAGCACTGCATGTCCAGGATGGGACACCAAAACAGTGGTGGGGCATGTCAGAATGTGCCCGAGAGACACAGACCCCTCCCAGGAGGCCCTCAAGGACCCCCTGGTGCAAATCCTGTCACATACAGAGACCCAGCCTGAGAGATGGACCAAAAAAACACCTGAAAGGACTCTCCCAAACGGCCACAAGAACCAGAACTGGCCAATAGGCACATGAGCCACAAACTGGATTTGGAGGTGTCACACAGAGAGGGTGGCTGGTGGGGGTACTCCCTTTGCCAGTGGTTGTGGGGGATCGTGTAGCTACCCCAGTATGGGGTGCAGACAGCTGCCTAAGGTTGATGTCCTTACAAAGGTTTCAGGGAGCTCTGTCTGACTGGGGGGTAATTGGGCACATGCGAGGCCTTGTCTGCCTTCCT